>JAMKCH010023833.1:0-78258 GCA_023653785.1 Ophioderma brevispina
TAAAAATCCTCGTTCTCTTCATGCTTTCTACCGCTCTGCGGAGCATAGCCACATATGAGAATCACTACCTCATCCTCAAAAGCCATTACCACCGTCATCACCCTATCGCTCCTCCTTCTCACCTCCACTACCTTCTCACACAGTTCCTCCTTAACCAATAGTCCCACTCCCCCCAATCCATCCTTATTTCCTGCCCACCACAACTTATACTTTCTTCCCTCAACTCCCACCATCCTAGCCCCCTCCCCTCTCCACCTCACTTCCTGTACACCACACACATCAACCTTCCTCTTCCTTAACTCTTCGCAAATCTCCACACCCTTCCCTCTCATGCTCCCTACATTCAGACTTCCAACCCTCACCCTGAGCCGCTCGTAAGGTTTAAGCCGTCATGATGCAAGCAACGCTTGCGCGGCCCGGGGTGATTCCTTTCACCTTCTTATAGTAGGTAGGTGACACCCACCCCAACCTTAGGGCTGGTTGGTGCCCTCTTGTATTTGTCTTCATGATGCTATATCGTAATTCATTTGTTATTTATTTGTAGGGTCTAGCCCGTGGTAATCTATTTATAGATGACGGTCACAGTTTTGACTACCAGTCCGGCAAGATGCTATATCGTAATTTCAACTTCAAAAATAATGTACTACAATCAAGGTAGGTAAACAAAGGGCTGTTATATAATTACCTTGATTTGTGATTCTGTAAAAAATAACACTAAATTTTAGCTCCAAATTACATGTTGGTAGTGTGGATTCTCATGAAATATTCATTGTAAAAGTTTTTTTTTAAATTGCTATTTTTGGAAATCTATTTTGTTAATGAGAAGGCTGGCAAATTTAAAGCTACATTTCGTGACCCTTGCACCTCTTTCTTGGTTTATGGTTCACCAGATATCTCTGAGAAACGGTTATTTCCAAAATTTCAGTTGATATTGACTGTGTGTTTTGATGTTATATGCGCAAAAGTATGTCTTACACTGCCCCATAGGCCACTGTGCAAATGGTCAATAGTAGTATTGGCAATTCTTGTTCAGTGGACGTGGTTTATCATGTTAACAAGAAATTTAATCGGTTTAGATCAAAGCTTTGCCCATCCCTAGATGGATAATACATGTGTTATAAACATGACTCGAAAAAGTGGGGAATTTGGGAAGCTCCTTCCCAGGAAAGTTGGCCGTTTGGAGGGAAACTTGGCCATTTGGAGGGAAATTTATACTAAGATATAGTGGGAAATGCAACTATCTTCCCAGGAAATTTACATTTTTTCGAGCCCTGGTTATAAATGTCGTGTGTACGCAAATACAATTTACACTGTGTGATGATCACCACATGATGACTTTGGTTCCTTGGATTGAAACATTTGTTTTCAAGAGGGTTGCAATTATTTCAATGAATAAAAAAAGAATTTAGCAATATTTTTTGGCAAATTAGGTCGATTAAAAGAACAAATTACACAATTCTAAATAAGAATGAGTATGCCGGCTTCCGACCACTCTAAATATTGGATGCCAATCCATCATGGCTCGAAGAAGTGCAGTGGGAGAGCGCGTGGCCCACCGGTTAGGGTATTAGCCTTTAAGGTCCCTGGTTCAACTCTCGGCCAGACCACTTGCAGGGATTTAATGGGTACTATATTCTGGGTTTAATATGTACAAGAGCTATTGATTGAAATTGAAATTCATTCTCCCCATGGTTCACTTGGACTTGGAAAATGAACCCCGTCCTTTGGAGGGAACGTTAAGCCGTCGGTCCCATGAGTCATAGAGAGTCATACCTGTGCATGCACATCACAGTCAGCTTCGAAAAGAGTAGGGTGATTAACCCTGGCTGTCCCCCACCCCCCCCCCCCCCCCCCCCCCAATTCCATCCCAGTAAAATGAACCGCAATGGAAATAAGCTTCCTGTCGAGGCTTTCTTGGGCTATCCAGGACATTGTCCGAATAAATCAAATCAAAAGTGGGGAATTTGAGAAACTCCTTTCCGGGAAATAGTGTGGTTTTGTGTGTATTCCCGTAGGATTTTCATGCTAAAATTGATTTTGTTGCTGTTTGGGTTTTCAGTAGGGCCTAAACTTTCAGAAAATGATGGGGCGCAAATTTTCGGACTGATGCCCCTTCTTCAAGGGGGAAATGTTAGTACAGGAAAAATTTAAAATCGAGTCAAAATGTACACTAACATGTTCGTCTTCTCCTCATAAGGATTAGAAAAAGTTTATATTTGCCTAGGTTCCAACCTTTAGTAAAAGCAGTATTGCCCCAGAATGGTTCAAGGTCACCCTAACAGTGATTGTGAGCAAAATGAATTGCGCGCAAAGAGCAGGGTTCATGAGCGCCATGGAGCGTCAGCCTAAGCACAATTGCATTCCTTTAAAATGAAGCCCTAGTTCATGGACAGCTGTATTGTAAGTGATGTCAGTGAATTTACTGAAAAATTTTAATAATATTTGTTGTCTTTTTTCTTGCAGAACTATTGATTACAATGTAAATTTCACAACTAAATCTTGGCTGGAGAAAGTTGTAATTCTAGGCATAAAAAATGAACCAAAAGCAATTGAGCTTTCTGGCACATGTAAGTATAATTGATTCAATTTTATTTGTTTAAGATAGACTTAGTTTTTCACAAGAGAAGATTTCAGTAGCTTCCCACAATGCATTGCTTCCAATGGAGGTTTTTGTACAGGTACTAATGTGAATCGTTAGTGATGAAACATGGCAAAATTGACAGTACTGATCACAAACTTGCATTTTAAGAGTGTTTCATCTCTAATGATTCACATGACAACCTTACAATGACTTCCAATGGAAGCAATGCATTGTGGGAAGCTACTGATATCTTCTTGTTTTTCACTATAATTCCTTATTTAAAACTGGTTTAATGCTCAATGCAAGTCACAATCTATCCATTTCATCTATCTGAAGGGATTCTGAGTTTTGCTGGAAATGTGCCCGTGTCCCTTTTAATCTTATTTTAACAGAAAAAGAAAAAAAAATCATTTTTTAACGTCCTAACTGTTTTCGCCTATACATAACTCACAAATGCTGCAAAGAGCTTTGTCTACTTGTAAAGTAATCCTAAAATGATAGTTGATAGCTTTCTCAATTTGAGGAAATGAATGTACAATGTATCTGCCACCATTTTATCCCCCTGGCTGAAAAGTAGAAGGGGGATTTTGCGAGAGCGCGCAAGTCTGTGTGTGTGTTCCAGTTTGGTTAGGTTTTCGTTTTTCTTCTCTAATGCAAAAAGTGAAGTCCAATTCAAACCAGACTTAGAGTTAAGGTGCAATAGGGGTTCCTTAATATGTCGATGATGTCAAAGGTCATGAACCAAGGTCAAAGGTCATGTTCCAGACCGCCATCTTGCCAGGGGGATGATGCAAGTTTACTTGCTGTATATTTGACTGCATGTGCTTTATTCTCCAACTTTTTTTCCCCCCAGTGATTGACTTTCAGAAGCTGGACTTCACCTTTGCAGCCGCCACTAAAATGCTGACTATACGAAAGCCTGGCGTCAACATGAGTGAAGACTGGAAGATTACTCTGAGCTGAGTCAACGAGATAATATTAGGCATTTTCAAGATAGGTTTTGTAAGAAAAAACATGAAATATTTTGTATTTCAAAGTGAAAAACAAACGGTGGTTTGTATGGTTTGATATGAAAGCTGAAAGAACACCACCAAAAAAAAATGGGTGTTGGGATATTTGATAAAGTTGTTTGTTTTAACGGTGGAGGCATTTTGTTGGCTATTTATATTGTAATGAAGTGTGGCAATAGGAGGTGGGACCATTAGATTTTTGGCTCTAATGTGTACATGTGTGTAATACTAGTGCTTTCATTTGTAAATGATATTGAATTGATGTTACACATACAAACGAGCAATGGTCCCTATAGTTAGTCAGGACTATCGTCAAGTATGGAAATGAGTATTACATAGAAATGTCCTTGCTTAATCCTCATCTCCATTTGTGTGGTCATGTATGGTCAGTTATCATACACACTAACAACCTTTAAATTTCAGGTTATTTGGGTGCAGATACATAAGAGACATAATGCCTAACTTTCCATTTAAGAAGTTAGGCATAAATTAGGGGTTCATTCATGGGTTTTTATGAGTAAACGCTTGTTTTGACCCCGCCGGCCTGCCCGAGGGCCAAAACAAGCGTTTACTCATGAAAAGCCATGAATGAACCCCGTTCACACATCATTATTTTGCAATGTTGTACCTTAAAACCTCCAAAATCAGCTGCAAAGTCACTCTTTTCATGTCTGTTTTCGTTTTCTTCACACTTGAGAAAACAGCACGATCGATGTATCATATGGGATGTTCCATTACAGAATAGGGGTGTGCTTCGAATGTGCACTAACATTGCAAAATATTTCAAAGCATGTTTTGTGTTTTATTCAACACATATTCCGAAAAAAACTTTTTTTTTTGTTAATAGCCAAGTATGTTGGGCTTCAATAATAGCCATAGCAACCATGCTCATTGTACACACTCTACCTCTTTCTACATGCCCACCCCAAAAGTGATCAGAAATCGATTACTGCTGGGCATTAAACATTGTTTATGACCGGCTCTCAACCAATCACAAATGCGGAAATCTAATGATGTGTGAACCTGAAAGCTAAAGAATGAATCCTTATTGTGTGGAAAGTTGGGTGTTATGTTTCTTAAGCATTTGCACTCGCATAAACCTTAAATCTAAAGGTTGTGGGTGTGATAACACTATTCAAAGTAAAAAAGTAAAAGTAAAGTCCTTCCCGCACCCAATGGCGCATAGGGCGGCGCCTATCTCCGTTTCCATAACCCTACGCCACACGTCTGCCAAATACAGTGAAAGCTACAGTAGGGGGTTAGTCTTCTGGTAGCTCCACGTGTTTACTTCCCTACTCCATTCTTTAAATGCCGAGCGTCTGACAAGAAGGCAGTAGGTACCATTTTTAAAGTCTTTGGTATGACCCGGCCGGGGTTTGAACCCGTGACCTCCCGACTGTGAAGCGAACGCTCTAACCACTAGGCCAACACATCGGTATTCAAAAGTAAACTACCTGTAAATGTATCCAATACCCCAGGTCAAAATTCCTGTTGATCCCAGTTGAACTGGTTTCAACTGGAACCAGTTGAAATCCAGTTGATCCCAGTTGAATATCCAGTTGAATCCAGTTGAATATCCATTTGAATCAGTTGATTCCATGACAGAAAATGGAACAATTTTCAACTAGGTTTTTTACCAACCAGTTGAACTCAGTTAAGACCGGTTACAAACAGTTAAAAAGTTGAAACCAGTTAGTTCCGTCACAAAAAATGGAACAACTTTCAACTGCGATCAACTGGGATTTTGACCTGGGACATATCTTATACTTTACTGTGTGAGTTGATTTGATTTTGGGAAATCCCAACTATCAAAAATCCTTGACCCGATCCAAGAGAAGTACTCGCTGGTACACTTCTAGATGGATCCAATTTATTACTTGGATTGTCAGCATTTGGTATTGCAAGGAAAGTTTCTTGATGCATGAAGCATCACAGGTAGTTGTACACTCAAGGTTAAAGGTCATAAGTTCCATATTTGGCTATAGTCCTGATTGTTAGTAAGGTGGAAAGAGGTATGAAGATGATAGATAGACAAGAGTTAAAAGCTTCCAGTATACCCAACTACTTAAACCACCGATACACACGCACAGTCTTTTAATGGTAGGGGACACTTAATTCTGGTCTGTGACCCATCACTGAGGACCAAAAAACTGACCTGGTGTAGATTTCACAAAGACTTACGATGCATCGTAAACCCATCTTAAGTCCAATGCATCGCAAGTACTAGAGATTTCTAACAGTAAGTTACGAAGCATTTGCTTACGATGGGTCGTACGATGGGTTGAAATCTTTATGAAATCCTCCCCGAGTAGCACAGTTGTGGTTGCACATCCGAGGGCGGGGCAACAGATGGTTTTATGCTAAAAAAAGGACCACTTAGCATTCAGCTGTCATGCTTTCACTTTGAAGTGAGTGACATTTGGAATGTCCTATATTGAAAACTGTGGCATCAAGAGGATATTGGTACAAGAATGTTTGGGCGATTCTTCTCAACTCCAGCTTGTTCAAAAGATATCCATGTTTTTTCAGTGTATGTTTTGGAAGCATGGTTGTAGAGCATATCATATCGTCATGTGAGTTGAACAAGTGTAATAGCTGCCATGTGATACATATGTGTGCTGCCATGTATTAGGATAACTCAGGTTATCTTTCCTTGAGTCAGTGGCTCTTGAAATTGTTCTTCAGGCAACACAATCACCTCAAGAACAAATTTCAAGAGCCACTGACCCAAGACCAATGGCGGCTGTTGCCCTTACTATCTTTTTGCATTCACATCATGATATGTGGATTTAAGAATACTTAGTTGCTGGTGGATGTAGATGCACATGCACACAAGCACATGCATGCAAGCACATGCACACAAGCACTCACTATCAGTTATTTGGTTAAGTGGAGGCAGGGTGTGAGGATTGAGTTAGTACATTGGATCATCTCCCAAGGGGGTCACGGGTCATTGACAAGGGGATATCACGCACAACCAAAGTAACACATAAAAGGCCTAGGGGTGTTTTTTAAAGATTTGACACAATATGTACATAATGTGAAAGGGTAACAAAACACTGACATCTGGAAATGGGTGCACTTTTCACACTTATAGCAATATTTGCGCATTTTTTGAAGAGCGCCCCCAATTTTTTTTAAAAATTGAGATTTTTACACGGTTTCATTGGTAACTGGCTAGTAAACTATACCTGTGAATGGTTAAGCTCTACAATGTCTATGTGTCGCAAACGAAGGAATTTTGTAACTAGAATAATTAAATATCGGGATCCTGATAATAATTCAACAGCTGCTGGAAACGGTCTTCCAATATGAAATAGCCGGGAAATAGCGCCATGTACGTATCTACGCTCATCTATCAGTTGTTTTATTGGTTCAGGCAAGTCAAGTAGAGGTAATTTTCTTGAGGTGGCACTATTTCATTATGGACGGACATAGAAGTAGCATTTCCAGCTCTGCCATTAAGTACAATCTAGGATCCCAATTCTAATTACCAAAATCGCTCATTTTATGATAAATACACATTTTTTAGCATTCCCGTTCGCAGGTGTAGTTTTCTAGACCAACATAGCTGTGCAAAAATATCAACTTTTGAAAATTGGGGGCGCTCTTCAAAAAATGTGCTAATATTGCTTTAACCGGGACTTAAACTTATGTGATTAGGGTCCGATTTGGAAACCCTGAGTTTGTATCGTAAAGATCATGAAAAAAAAAAACATTTTATTTGTTTAGGGGATCAAATATTGTCAATACTTGTTAAGGGTATGATTTTATACTTTCCATACTTGTTTAGGGGTGCTTTTTTAGACTGACCAAATTACTTACAGCAACCAATATTTTTGGACATATTATGTGTTGCTCATTTAGGAGTTGATCGAGATGGCAAACAAATGATATAAAATGTGAGGAATTATTTTTTACATGATTACTACCTATTCCACAATAATAAAGTAAAAATCATTTTTCCAAATTAGAAAGATTTGAAACTTAATTTGGAAAAATGAGTTCTAATTTGGAAATTACAAATTTCTTATAGAATAAATTGAATCTGCATGTGAGCTGTCCAAAAAACATTCAAATGGTGCACAACAATACGCTTAAAAATTAATGTAGCTGAGGTTACATTTTGGCTTTAATTTAACCTTTCAAACCAAATATTGATGTTGTTATGATTAGGCTGGTAGTCCTAACTATGAAGTATATCCATGGCGTAAAAGACTCTGCTTTTATGCTGAAAATGGTGTGCCGTGAACTGCGTAATGGACTTTTTTTAAAGGCATCATTGTGTTTATTATTTATTATTGCAGGATAGTTTATGGTAAACTAAGGAATTAGTGCTGCATTTTCAATAATGGGCAGTAGAGGAAATAAATTTTTGTTAAAAATAAGTTATTGATCTCAAGTATTGAAAGTATAATGTAATTAGCAGAGATGTGAGAAGGGTGTTTAATTAAAGAGACACTGGCACATTTGAAAAATAGTGCGCCCTCAAGATTTTTCAAAATCGTTATTTTTGCATGGTTGTATTAAAGCTTTTATATACATTAGCCCTCACCTGAAATGATTAAGACCAAATCAGCTTCCTTATGGGTAAACAGAACGATTTTATAATTAATGTCGCCGTTGACATTAATTCAGCAGACGACGGAAATGGTGTTTAACACAAGAAAATGCACGCCGTATGCATGTTTCCCACGGCATGCACATTGTTTGACTTGTCTGTGACCTTTGTGGTTTTAATATCAATGAGTACGAATCTATGATATTCATGTAATATACATATTTGTTGATTCAAGTTATTGTCCGGGAAAATCCACGATCGTGGATAATGACATGTTATGCGCGGATTTTGCCTTTCTGCGCGGATTTTCTGTTTTCGCGCGGAAAACAGCGGATTTCGTATTTTTTCTACCAGAACTTCTTGCCCGACTGTTTTTCTTAAAGATCTAAATGTGATTGGCAAGAAAATCGATTTGGTCAGCAAATTGATAATTTAATGATCGCAGCAAGGCGGTCGATGCAACTCCGATGATCAGGGTTGCATTAGTACCGCCATGCCGCGATTCAAGCACGATCTAATTGCTCTCTTTGTTACTTGGGTATTGTAGTAGACCACCTATGGATATGTCGTTAAGAGATGAAAGGCACACAGTTGTACCAGTGATCAAAATGGGCCGTCAATTATCCTTGAGTGCACACTTACTCGATTACATATAATCCCTGACGGTACTCGTGTGTCTTCATGCATCGGGGGTGTTCCAAAGTGAAAACTGGCGCGCGGTCTCTTGGAAGTTTTAAGAATCACAAGTAACGCATGGGCGGGCAGCAACATGATCAAAAGTTGGACGAACAGAATTAAAACAAATTGTGATAGAAGTTTTAATTCACCCTTGAATCCATGCATTGAATAGTTTATAAATCCGTTCATGGTAGGCTACTCTTATGTATGCTATCATCCATAAAATACATCCATGATTGCCAAGATATTAGCTGCTCCATATCTCTGCATGAGCGATGAGTTGATTCATGTTTATACTATTTTGGGGGGATGCGGATTTGGGACTTTTTTTTGCATGGATTAGCGCGGAAATTGCGATTTATTCGGTGAGCGAGAAAAAACGCGGAATTGGCAAAAATCGCGCGCGGAAGTTGAGTTTTTCAAAGGGATTTTCCCGCGACCCTTAATTAAAGTTATGAAAACTTAAAAAGTTTAGCCTTACAATTACCTGGATGTTTTACCTATTAGAAATGTCCCGATATGTTTGAGTATGTTATTTTATGTTTATAAATGTATCTTCTTTCTTCCAATGGCCTAGATTGAGAGCAAATTTAAGAAATTCCAAGGTAAGAAATCATTGGGGCCTTATAGAAATATCTACATCTGACACCAAAAATATGGATGCAAAAAATCTCTTGTTGTGCCTTTAAAAGGGGACATTGATAAAAATTTGTGAAACTTACGACCACCTGCTAAGAAGAAGCTTTGACTTCTCATGCAAATACATTCATTTTACGAGTATTAACACAACTCCACTATAGAGCCCATGAAAAATATTACAATACAGTAATTTTGAATTTTTGGTACAATCTAGGGGTCTAATGGGTTGCCAAATTAACGCGGCTGTCGCCGTGTCGCGATTTAAGCGCACTCGGTGTGTCACGGTTCGCTTTTTTGCCCCAGCTCAACGTGTCTCGTGTCGATCTTATATTGTGGGCCATCGGATGTCGATCATTTTTGCACGAAGTGGGACATTTTTTCTGCTACAAAATGGGTCAGGAAAATACGGCATTTCAGAAGAAGCTATTGCGCATGCGATTGTTGGCAATGCTCTGTTTTTTGAGGTATGTACGTTAGCATTATTTACTCCAATTTGAGCCGAAACGTGGAATCAGCTAGAATCCAGTTGCGATAAATTACCTTTATCACACCGTCGGAAAACGTACCGGGTAACTAACATACAGTGGGGACTACCTCTGTTTAGGAAATCATCTTGCATCGTCGTCTTAAAAAACGATTGAGATGTCAGAATATTAATCATTCGTCAGTCTTCTTTTCCTTTTTCTTATCACTGAGCTATTTGGGTACAATTGAATAATGTCCACAAGGTTGAGCCTTAAGCCTTAGGCTTTGTGTAAAGGACGAGCAACGAAAAGTTTGCGAATGCAAAATGTGCACTGGACTGGGTCGATGTAGTCAAGTGCTAGCACGAAAACATTAATTCTACAACTTCGCTGTTTATTAAAACAATTAAAGTTTGTTTTTCCAAAATTCGTGGTCCTCTTATAAGCGCTGAAAATACGATTTAAATGATATATCAGAAATGTTAGCATACATCGGTAAATAACTGTCTTCAAAAAAATTGTTTTTAAAAAAAACCCCCCACGTGAGACGGAATTGATTTGTGTTGCTAATTGGCATCAGGGATCCTAAAAAATCGGATCGGCCACTCGATCAGAGAATGGATGAGTATCTTTGCACACTGATCTGCATAAATCTGTAGCTTATAGTTCGCCAGTCGTACGTGGAGCTATTACGCTACGTCATCCCCCGGTTTACGTTCTGAATACGTTTATGCATAAATAATTAGGTAGCTAATCGAAAATGTGTCCGCCGGATTGCATTTGGTGGGCCGGTAGACTCTTTCAGCGTCATTTACATGCTATGCAGTTAATAGGTGATAATGAAGTATGCGAGTAAGGACCAACCCGACTACGCAATGATGTATTGTGACAAAACATTGCAGCGGAGGGGGATCTCCCGAGATTTTGCCTCATATTTACGAATTTTTCTTTTGCCCCAAAATAAGAAATGGAAACTAAGAAACTGTGAAATCAAAAAGCTATGGCAATGCAAAGTGGCAAATTATCATGGACTTTTAACATTTGGTGAGTGTAGCTGTAGGGACTACTTGAAAAATATCATGTGAAATGGGAGTGATTTTTTTTCAGGGATTTTCGGGGATTCCCAAAATCCCTATCACGATCAAAGAGGTAATACAAGGTAGAATAAAAACTTGACTAACAACAGAGTCGAGTCTAAATCTTATTTTTGTTTGGTCTATTTCACAGTAATACTTTAATCCACATACAACGATTAAAGGTCATGGTACAAAGATTTTTCTCATCAGGCTGAGTTAACCCGTGATTGAATGGAACATCAAGCATTTATGTTAATTGAAGTAAAAAAAAAACAAACAGGGGTAAATAAGTTTAAATAGTTAGTCCAAATTTATTTTTAAATCATTAAAAAAAAATACAAAGATTGACACTTCAATAAATGATAATGTGTGTGAGTAATGCTCAAATTGTCATTTCATTATGATGAAAAGAGAATCATGGCGGCGGGCCGGTGCGGCTGGGCAGCTGCCGCGCGCCGGGCAGTGAAGTTGATCAACAAATCTCATTTAGAGAGATGAATTATTGACACCCGATTATAAAAAAACTGTTAACTCAGTTAATGAACTGCTGAGAATACTAAAACTAAAGGACTCTGAGGGCCGCGGAAAGATCGTGTTTGGAAGGTATTTTCGTACGTCCTTAGATTTCACTTGACGTTGTTTCCCACAAATTGGGTGTAGCGTGTCAAAGCATCCGGAAGTTAGAGAACGCTTTTGCCGCATGCGATTTGTTTGCAATGCCTTCTGTTGTTTTGAGAGTATAATTAATTAGCATTATTTACTCCAATTTGAGCCGAAAAATGTGGAGAATCAGCTAGAATCCAGTTGCGATAAAATTTAACTTTATCACAAAGCCACAAAATCACAACCGGTCGGAAAACGTACCGGTTAAAACTACTTACATTGGGCCTACCCCCTCTGTTTTAGGAAATCATCTTGCCTCGTCGTCTTAAAAAGACTATGAGCATGTTCCATATAATTTAATCTCGTCATCCTTTGGAGCTATTTTGTGGTACAATTTGAATATGTCCGACAATGTTTCGAGCCTAACCTTAGGCTTTGTGGAAGGACAGCACGACAGTTTGCGAATGCCAAATGTGCACTGTGCACCTGGTCGATGTAGTCAAGTGCTAAGCACGAAAACATAATTCTACAACATTCGATTCTTATTAAACATTTAAAGTTTTTTTTTCCAAATTAGTGTGTCATATTATAAAGCGCTGAAAAATACTATTTCAAATGATCTATCAGAACATGTTCGCATCATCGCCGGTAAATAGCTTTCTCAATACACGTCTCGGATGATTTTGTGTTGCTAATTGCATCGGATCCTAAATCATCGGGGATAGGACACTCGATCAGAGAATGGAGGCGTATTGCACACTGATCTGCATAAAATCTTAGCTTATAGTTCGCCAGTCGTCGTCAACGTGGCGCTATTTACCTACGTCATCCCCCGGTGTACGTCAGGAAAATACGTTTATGCATAATATTAGGTAGCTTATCGAAAATGGGGTCACCCCGCCTGATTGCATTTGTTGTCCGGTAGACTCTTTCAGCTGTGCATTTTACTGCGATGCAGTTAATGGAAAATGTTTAAGAATATTGCGAGTTAAGACCCAACCCGACAGTACGCATGATGTATTGTTGACAAAACTTTGCAAGCGGAGGGGATCTCCGAAGAATTTTCATATATTTTAACGAATTTTTCTTTTGCAAAATAAAGGAAATGAAAACTAAGTACGTGGAAATCAAAAATATGCAATGCAAACGTGGGCAAATTCATCATGGAAATTGTTAACATTTGTGAGTGTAGCTGTGGGACTACTTGAACATATCCAGATGAAATTGGAGTGATTTTTTTTCAGGGATGTTTTCGGGGATTCACAATCCCTATCACGATCAAAGAGTAATACAAGTTGTAGAATAACACTTAACTCAAAAACAGAGTCGAGTCTAAATCTCTATTTTTTGTTTGGTCTATTCACAGTAATATTTAATCACATACCACGATTAATGATATTGTACAAGCTTTTTCTCATCAGGCTGAGTTTACCCATACCGACCCCGGTGTATTTAAGGAACATCAAGCATTCATATGTTATTAGAAGTAAAAAAACAAAAACAAACAGGGGTAAATAAGTTTAAATAAGTCCCAAATATTTTTAAAAAATCATTAAAAAAAATACAAAATTTTGACAAACTTCAATAAATGATAAGGTGTTTTAATTTGCTCAAATTTGTCTTATTCATATACTGAAAAGAGAAATCATGGCGGGGGGCCGGTGCGGCTGGGCAGCTGCCGCGCGCCGGGCAGTGAAGTTGATCAACAAATCTCATTTAGAGAGATGAATTATTGACACCCGATTATAAAAAAACTGTTAACTCAGTTAATGAACTGCTGAGAATACTAAAACTAAAGGACTCTGAGGGCCGCGGAAAGATCGTGTTTGGAAGGTATTTTCGTACGTCCTTAGATTTCACTTGACGTTGTTTCCCACAAATTGGGTGTAGCGTGTCAAAGCATCCGGAAGTTATGAAAGTCGTACGTCGTTTTTAATTTCCCCCAAAAGTCGAGTGTCGAACGATAACAGTAATTTTGGGAAAATGTCCGTCGCTCGATAAGAAACTGCGTGTCGAAAGTTCGCTGGATAAGAAAGGCCGTGTCGCGCGTGTCGATTTGTTTAAAACCCATGTAGAGACCCCTACCTTCTGATTTAGAAAGTACTGGGTGAACTAATTTCATTGAAAGGTACTGGAATTTGTGAAAAGTGGTAGGAATGTGCCCTCTTTTTACAACAAGGTCCAGATTTTGCATGTACTCTTTGCCAACTGCCTAATTTTAAAAAACAACTCAAAAGAAAAAGCTTTATATATTTTAATTACTGAACTGAGCAGTTTTGGGTCTGATTGTCTTATTTGGACAATTTTTTTTTTTTTAAATTAACAAAAGTGGCCTTGGGCCGCTGAAATACACAAAAATGCTGATTATAACAGAATGTTTGTAATCATTTGGAATTTTGTTAGGTTGTTTTTGGCCTTCTTTAGAACTGTAGAACCAAATCCCATAAGCATTGCCAATGTGTTTATGTTGTACTGTACAAAATACATGTCAGTATGTAGGGATAAAAAGTGTTCAAGAAGTTTAGAACCACAAGATTATGCTTTGTTGCGAAAATGAGTGTAAAAGTCAGGGTTTTTGTGTTAAGAATTTGGATTTTTTATGGAATCACATTACCTTATTAGGGCGAAATTCCCAAACTGGTGCATTGTGGGAATTGACTCAAGACACCCTCGGGGGAACTGGAAGAGTTAATTATCACTGCTTACTGTGATGTCAAACTTTGGGGGGGGCAATGTAATGTGTTCATTTACACTAAACAGACCGGTTGTTGAACGTATGAAAGAAAGGAAATGTGTGTATTATTGTCTAGGGATTTGAATAGAATTGGTATTGCACTAACTCCAAGTTACAACATTTGTATTGCTTTATTTTGTCCATATGTCTTTGTGCATCAATTACATATTCTTAAACAGCTGTGGACAAGATGAAGCAATTCCATTGGCTGATGCCCGGGTTCATTCAACAATTGAACCCCATGTAGTACGCGCTGCGTATTGTTAATTTAGGTTGAAGCGCTCACGTCATACCACATTTTGCTACCTTCACACGCGCATGCCAACGTTGCGTATGAACGTTGCGTTCAACAGGTTGTTCGATGTGTTGTCATTGGGTGGGTGGCAGTCCTTTCTTGGTTTTATTTAAGCCGTAAAGTATCGCAATTGGGTTAAAGATGACCTTAAAGGGATTAGCAGCGATAGTAGGAGAGAATCGAAAAAATGGTGTGATAAGTGGTTATGTACAATTCCATATAACTGCTTTAAGTAGAAACAAACCCACCAATACTGAAAAAAATGAATATTTGGAGGAAATTTGTCATACCGTCCTCCCACAATAGACATACAGGCGCGGCGTCTCAAATCTGCCAACTAAACAGGTGATTGTGGTTTCACCATACAGAATGAACAAAGATCAATAATGCTTTTGTGTTTTGAGGTCTAACTGTCTTGATCATGGTGCACGATATCAGGCTGAAAATCGCGATATTCACCGGGAAAGGCTGCCTTTGATCTCAATCGGATTTGATACGCACGTATATAATTACGAATCGGATAAAAAGTGCTGCTTTGCCTTTAATACATGGATTTTCAAGCCAACCACTTGCAGGTTATGTCGCATATCCATGCCCAGTAACAAAAATATAAAAATATGGATTTGATGATTTTTTCGATGTTCGGATTAGCAAATCGCTGCTAATTTCCTTTTAAAATGAAAGCTTTTTAAGAATGAGAATAAGGTATGATTTTGGAATCGGTACTCTCTTTACGACGAATTGAAACCGGCGACTCCATTATTTTAAGTGAAAGAACAAGGCTGGAGGCCGAGTTTCTTCCACTTAAATAACGGTATCGCTTGGTTTTAATTTCGTCGTAAAGAGTGTACCGCTTCCCAAATCTACCTTTATTCTCTAAGTCGTCTGGATAAAAAAAAGCAAGCACGCATTAGAGAAGTACACAAAGTTCTACGGCAGTTATTTGTATTGTTTGGGTGAAAATCCGTGATTATAATTATTATATCCCTTGGCCTATTTTAAATAAGAGGTATAGTGGTTCCTTCCCACAGTGCATGTTTGCACTGTTGTCACAATGATTTATAGTACAAAAGCCCTGAATCGTCCAAAAATCCACGACGCACTGATGAGAACAATCACTCTGTGCCTGGATGTAGCCGTAGTCGACATGACTCATCAACACACAAAAAACAACCAAAAAGAAAAAAAAAAAAAAAAAGGACTCATATGTGCACAAAATCGCTGACCGGGCCAGCGACACCGCTGTAAAGTAGGCGGCTTGGGAACTGAAATTTGGAGAAATTTGCAGGCTTGGGAGCGGAAATTTGGCTAACATTCAGCTTTTGAGGCCAAAATTTTCTGAAAAGGGGACCTAAGAACTGAATATGCTTCACTTGGGGTCCTTGGAACTGCTTGAGAGACTGCAAAAGGGGTCTTAAGGGCCGCACATACCCGTACCCTCTTTCCAATGTTGTGCCCCCCCCTCGGGGATCGTGCATCCTGGTCAGTGGACTGTGGCCCTAAAGGCCCTCGGTTTCGAAACTGACCCTAATTTGCTACTTTTCTTTTCTCCACTTCCCTCATTTTCCTTCACTCCCTCCGGGAGATAGGCTAGAAACAGGAAGTGGCGTTAGGTTAATTGGAATGAGTCTGGTTCATAGAGGTGATTTTTGGTTACGAATAAACCAGGGGTTCTCAATAGGCGGACTGCGGGCCAAATCTGACCCGAAACATGACTTTTGGCCTTGACTTGCTCCAAAATATAAAGGGAAACCTAAGAAATTTTAGGTGTATTTGGCCTCAGTAGGGTAACTTTCAATATGTTTTTGGCATTCTCTGGCCCCTCAGCTAATATAATTGAAAACCCCTGCTATAATCATTGACACCAGTTGGCAATATTGTATTGGGGAGAAATGCTTGTGGGGAATAATACTTTACCCCCTCTTATTACAAATTGATGACTTGCCTAGAAATTAAACAGTAAAATTCCCATGGTTCAACTATTGTTCATGTTGATCTCTAATCTTGATGTATATTTAGCATGAGATCATCTTGTACTTGGTCTATATCAATTATTGATATCAACATGGAAGAAAATGTGTCATCGTTTGTGTTGGAGGATGCGATAAAGGAACTAATCATGGGAAAACAAATGTTTTGCTTATATCAGTCGGTTTTTCATGATCTGTGGTTTTCAATTGGACACCATTCTTGGGTGTCAGTCCTGGTGGCAAAAGTGTTTGATGTCTATTCCGACTACCCCCCCCATCAATAGCTGCCAATAATATACATTATGCATGGGGTGCAGTTCGGCTGTGGGCCACTCCATGAACTTTGCAACATGACCTTTGACCTCAACCTATGGGGGATCCCATGGTGGCACCTCTATGACCACAAGTTTGAATCCAATTGAACTTCAAGTTTTTCATACATTTTTAGCCTATTTTTCAACTGACCTCTTGCATGAACCTTTGCCTCATCAAGATATGAGAGATCCCATGGTGCACCTATGATAAAGTTTTGGTTCCAATTGAACTTCAACTTGTCAATTTAAAAAAAAAAAAACCTTAACATTTAGTGACCACACACTCACAACGGATTGCTAAAGTGGTCCTCCAGCTGTAGCTGGCGGCCCCAAAAAGAGCCTAAGGTCTACTTTTTGCTGCAAGGTTTTTGATAAAAAGGTCCAACTTTAGACAAATTTTGGGTGAGATGTTCAAAGAGTCCAATAGAGGACGATTTTAGGGCGGTTTTACCAAAAAGTCCACTTTTTTGAGGTCCCGCACCCCCCAAAAATAAATCCTGCGTACGGCCCTGTCAACATTGGAGAGCCCAAAATCTTATGTGAACACTGTGCACGCAGAGCACACTCAACGCAGCACCGTGGCACTCTCCAGGGGCCTTGGGTCCCTGCTGGGCCACAGGAGCTGTCCCTTCTGATAGATATGTTCCTTCTGATTTTTTCACAAAAATACCAAAATTCAATTCAGTTTTATTCAGCAATAACATCAAAGTTAACAAAAAACGTATAAAAATATATAAGAAATGGAACAGATATGTTGAAAAGAAGAGTGTATAAGATAAGATTTGCTAGGACCTCCACTGGCCAACTCATAAGAGCTTTATAATATATCGTACCAGCAAGATTTTCTGTCAAACATTTAGAAATTTACTATGGAATTATATCAACCTGTCCAAAAACGTATATAGCACACAACCTCATGTACTATCACCATGCCACATTAGTTCATTGAGAAGTCTGTAGAATGGATTGATTTTTTTCAAAATATGCAAAATAGCTCATTAATATTCATAAACTGCCCCAAAGTATAGAGCACGTGACCTCTTGTTCTGTCACCGCCCCACATTAGAACTTCATTGAGTAATCAGATTAATCTGTATAAGTAATAGATAAAGGATGAGAAGCATACATTTATGAAAATAATGGTGTTTTGATAAGGTAGCTAGATCCCAGGAGTTGATAAGCAGCACAAAAAGAAATCACCAGTGATCACTTTTTCTTAGTTTTGACTTTTAATGAAACAAACACCGAAACTGTACAATGTCAATTACAGTATTGAGAGAGTGAGAGAATTATACAATGATAATAATCCTATGTCATATAATGCATAAAAGTATCATATAATGCAAATTGGAAAAAGGCTAGAGTCTATCAGAAATACAGAAAAGGGTGCAGTACAAAACAAACCTATGCCTTTTTGAGGCAACATGACTTCCGCAATATCGAGTACATTTCAACAAAATGTGTGTTTCTTATGTCCAAATACACCCAACGGGAGGGTGGGCTGGTGTAGTGGTCCATCCACTCGCCTTTCACCAATGTGGCCCGGGTTTGATTCCCTGTGGAGCCAGTGTCGTACATAAATTTGGTTGCCGATCCATACCGTTCTCGCAGGTTTTTTTGGTAAACCTCAGTTTTCTCCTGCATCTAAAATTGGACTGTCGGGCTTTTATTTCCTTCTGAAATACTTCATGCATAATGGAATTCGCAATCTGCTGTGGTGTATGTACAACATATTTCAGTATGACATGAATTTGGCTGCCAACAAGTTTGGGCTATATTCCATATTGGAATACATTTATTCCATACTGGAATACATTTATTCCATACTGGAATACATTTATTCCATACTGGAATACATTTATTCCATGCTGGAATACATGTATTCCATGCTGGAATACATTTATTCCATGCTGGAATACATTTATTCCATGCTGGAATACATTTATTCCATGCTGGAATACATTTATTCCATGCTGGAATACATTTATTCCATGCTGGAATACATTTATTTCATGCTGGAATACATTTATTCCATGCTGGAATACATTTATTTCATGCTGGAATATGTGTATTCCATGCTGGAATACATTTATTCCATATTGGAATACATCTGAACATCCAAATTTCCTCTCCCCTTTCCACTGGCAAATATGTCAAAATTACAAAGTCAGGTATCATGGAAACCAATCACTTTTGATTTCATTGAAATGTAACTCGTGCATTATACAGCCATATCATATATATATTCATTGGAAGGATAAAAATCAATAAGGTCAAACAAATCTGAAAACATACAGCGTGTAAAAACTGACACGATACAAAATTCAACCAAGCAAGATGACAAGCTATTGGTCTTTTTACATTGACACACAGACAGGGCCGTACGCAGGATTTATTTGGGGGGGGGGGGGGGTGCGGGACTTTGAAAAAGTGGACTTTTTTCGAAAAAAGTGGACCTTTTTTAAAAAAAAAGTGGACTTTTTTGGTAAAAGTGGATCTAACCCACCTAAAATGGTCCTTTTTTGGACTTTTTGAACATTTTATCACCAAAATGTGGACTTTTGATTCAAAATTTTGCTAAATGTTGGACCTTTTATCAAAAATTCAGCAAAAAGTGTTACCTTTTTATTGAATTTGGGGTGGGGGCGGGGGGGGGGGTCCACCCCCTGCGTACGCCTGCACACAGCTTATTCCTGCTGTTCTATACCTAGCAAAGGATGGTACGTCAAGCCTTTCAACAGCCCGCAGATAACATAAGATTTCATTTTATGTTACAGCAGCGTAAGTGTGGTCAACTAATTCACATATGAATTCTGAAATACAATGTCCCACTAATGTTTGTGTGTTTTTTTAAAACCCCCAGGACTTAATAGACATTGACAACTTTTGCATAGATTGCCGTTTAAAATTAAAAAATTCAATAGTTTTTTCCATCCATTTGCCTCATGAGATCATGGTAAGTCACCCAAAGTTGACCGGAGGTGAATTGATCGAAAGAAAATCTCAATTCAGCAACAAAGCTACAATTTAAAAAGCACTGTCTTTGAAAATGGAAAGGGAAGAAGAAAGTGGGTAAGAAGGGAACGGAAGAAGCAGGGGGTAAAAGAGGGAAGTCAAGTAAAAGAGGAAAGGTGGAAAATAGCAAAAAGGGGTAACATAGGGAGAAAAGGGAGAATGGGAAGGAGAAAGAGGGCAAAGGGCCGGATAGTATGTTATGAGCAAGAATTTTAGCATTTCAAAAATCCTTAAATCCTCGTGAAAGAAATCCTACTTGAAATTTGCACACTCTGATGGATTTGTTGTATGGGATAGGCGAGAACTCTATCCCCCTGGATCAGTTGTCATACAGAAAAAAAGGTCATTTAAAAATGCCCGAACTACATTTATCAGTTTAACCAGTGTTTTGAATATGCAAAGTTAATTAAGCATTGTCCAAGTGTTATTACATCTGTGGGACACAAGGTACTAAAACGCTCTTATTCCCTCACATTTTGTACGTAAAAGCAATGATACTGTACACGGAATTCAAGAGTAATTATTGTTAACTTGTCACCATCTACAAAGCACCAATATTCATATACGGGTCATGGTTTTGTACAAATGGTTTAGGGGGGATTTTCCGTAACCTGACCCATCCGACCCTTTTTTTCTGACACACACTATGAAGTCGGAAACCACCATGGATAAAGCACTGTTTATGATTCCGTTAAGGTTTGTGAATTCAATAAGTGTGGTCACAAAAAAGTGTGTCAGATGGGTCCAGGTTATGTACTCCCCCGTTTTATGGATGTAACAATGACAATCTTGCACAACAGGAATATAACGTACATATGATCACCTCATGTTTTGCTTTAAATAGAAGTGAGAAGTGTCCTGTTTTGGGAGTCGCACCCCGGATCTTAGATGCAAGCACTTGCATGAAGCAGCAAATTGTTCAGGATATTCTGTAAACTTTGATGGTCCTCAAGTAGAATTTTAAGTTTCTTTCTTGGGAGTTCCGTACCCGGACCCTCTGACCCCCTTTTTTTTCCTGAATTCGAACCCTTTCAACGGAATAAAGCCAGTTTATTCTGTAAGGTTTTTCGAATTCATAAGTGTTGTCAAAAAAAGTGTTTCAGAGTGGGTCAGGGTTACGGAAACTCCGTTTTTCATCACATTCATTCCCACCAGCAGAAAGATTATTGTCCTTTTGCGATCAATCAGAAATAATTGCAAGAGTTTTACTTATTGAGCGAAGCGAACCTATCAACTTTAACAAACGATTGATCGCTTCGTAGACTTTTCAATCATCCCACACATTCATCATACTAATGCCAGGCAATGAATTTTCAAAATAGCTGAGGTGATTGACGACTTATGGTCCTGCCTGCAAGTTGTCAGATAACACAACAGGGATTTCTGTAACCTGACCCATCCGACACTTTTTCCGACACACTTAAGATTCACGGAACTCTTCACAGAATAAAGTTATCTGATAAGGTTTTCCGAATTCATAATGTGTCAGGAAAAGTGTGTCAGATGGTCGGTTTACGGGAAACTCCCTTACAGCATCAGTCGGAGACCACTTTAAATTATCCAGTGTTGGTTTTAAGGCCATGAGAATGAAAGTTTTAGCTTTGCGTCCGGACATTTTTCAAAAGGCAATGAGGTTTTATTTCATTATTCAGTATGTATCATTTCATTGGTTGATGGTTGAACGTTGCGAGTTTTCACGGGTTTCCAGCCAGAGCTGACGAATCAATAACATCAAGGATTGTGTCATATTCATAGACCCATGCGGTGTCTATAATTGTTATTACGTAATTGTCCCTTTTCCAGCTGTTTGATGATTTAAAACTTGATTTTTGTGATGAAGAGCTTTTTTTATGCAAATACTGAATTTTTTTTTAAATAATGAAAATTTTCGGCGGCAGGGTTTGGAGCATGCGGGCGGGCGGACGCAATCTAAAACTTTCATTCCCCTGGCCTAACAATCCAGTTCTGGGTTCGATTCCAGTTTATGTTATAACTCAAAGTTTTAAATCCGGTTTTTGTCCCAGCTAACGGAGGTGCCGGATACAACGCTAATCAGCAATACTGCTTTAAGTGAGGATTTATTGAGAGCAAAAATATTAATTGAGACCAGATGCCCTTCCTGACGGCCAATCCACATTTTTTCGGCGGTGGGGCCTAGCCTTTGGGCAACCATGCCCACCATACGGCAGCAGTGCTGGATGGCCACCATAGCTCTCCAGAGCTGACGCCCTTGTAGGTAGATTTCTTTTTCATTCTACCAGGGTACCAGCTACCCTCGCTCATCAAATTTCCTTAAAAATCGATGGGGGTGACCGTTTAGTCGCTTCACTAAAGATATTTTCCTTCTCACTCAACTTCACTTTTATTAAAGCACATTGTAAAGGTATAATTTACGGATCTATAATGTCCAATGACAACAAATATTATAGTTGGGAATAAAACAAACGGCTGTTGAATATGTATACAGTAAAATCTTTCCGACTATGTAATGCATTATATAAAGAACGATAATAATAACTGGTCATCATGCAATACATAGCTAAGTAGTACAATATTTTTTAGTATGTGCAATACACAAATAATTTTTTACAAAGGAAACATTGATATCGCTATATAGATACACTGATAAACATTTATGACATATAACATATGGGAACCTGCCCACGGCTTATAAACTTGTTTCTTACTTTTAAAAGTTAACCAGCGTCATGGTGCCCGGCACACAGAAGAAATAAACAAAAATAAAGAAAAAATCATGAAAAAGGGGGAAATCATAACAAAAATTGAACTAAAACATTTTGTTATATAAAGCTTAATATTTCAACCACTTCTATAACTTGACACAAGTTTTAGCAAAATTCGTGCATAAAACCTACCACTAGTAGTGTATAACTGTTGGGATTTAGATCTTAATATTTCCGTCACAATGATTAGGTTTTGTGAGGTTACATTAGGTATTACTTGCAAAAAGAGGATTCTTACTTAAATCTTCAACTGTAACTTTCAAAATACACATTCAAAATTGAAATAGTCATGATTTGGTAATTGTAATACTATGCTAGTTTCATATGGGGTCTAATTAACTTTACCAAAGTTACTGAAGTTTTGAATGAAAGTAGATAAGATTTTAATGTTGTCCAAAGTGTCATGGGAGCATGAGCTGTTCTTGGAGTAACAACGTTATTATACTCTGTCAGAATTGTTCAGAGTTATTTACCGTGCGCTGAGCATGACATACCGGCCCTCTTATGGCAAAAGGGCGTAACTTGAGTTACGCCCTTTTGCCTTGAAAGGGCCACCCTGCAAAACCAATGCATTATGGGATACATTTTTCTTTTTAAATGTTGAGCCTAAGTAATGCTAAAAATATTTTTACAAAAATATGTATCCCATAATGCATTGTTTTTGCAGGACAACCCTTTCAAGGCAAAAGGTGTAACTTGAGTTACGCCCTTTTGCCATAAAAGGGCCGATACGTCAACACGGAAGCGAAAGCCGATTGGCTTGTTGAGTATGCCTCACCATTGGTTAATCGCACATGAGGCTACCCTACCCTGCCCTTTTTATGCAGATATTTAATATGAGTGCGCTGTCCACCTCTGAACAGACGCAACCTCCTGCTAATTTTAACCTGCCACGTCATATATCACCAAGTCCAATAGCAACAGAACCACTTATCTACCTTTCATTCTTGCTTTCTCTATTAAGATAAATTTGTCCATACAGGGGAAGTGTCTTAGTGACTTATCAATATTTGTGGTGGGTGGAATGGAGGTGTTTTTGTTTGTTTTGTGGAGGGCACTTTTTCAAGGAAAAAAAAAAAAAAAAAAAAATATCGCTAATATAGATACACTGATAAACAATTATGACATATAACATATGGGAACCTGCCCACGGCTTATAAACTTGTTTCTTACTTTTAAAAGTTAACCAGCGTCATGGTGCCCGGCACACAGAAAAAACAAACATAAAAATAAAGAAAAAATCATGAAAAAGGGGGAAATCATAACAAAAATTGAACTAAAACATTTTGTTATATAAAGCTTAATATTTCAACCACTTCTATAACTTGACACAAGTTTTAGCAAAATTTGTGCAAAAAACCTACCACTAGTAGTGTGTAACTGTTGGGATTTAGATCTTAATATTTCCATCACAATGATTAGGTTTTGTGAGGTTACATTAGGTATTACTTGCAAAAAGAGGATTCTTACTTAAATCTTCAACTGTAACTTTCAAAATACACATTCAAAATTGAAATAGTCATGATTTGGTAATTGTAATACTATGCTAGTTTCATATGGGGTCTAATTAACTTTACCAAAGTTACTGAAGTTTTGAATGAAAGTAGATGAGATTTTAATGTTGTCCAAAGTGTCATGGGAGCATGAGCTGTTCTTGGAGTAACAACGTTATTATACTCTGTCAGAATTGTTCAGAGTTATTTACCGTGCGCTGAGCATGACATACGTCAACACGGAAGCGAATGCCGATTGGCTTGTTGAGTATGGCTCACCATTGGTTAATCGCACATGAGGCTACCCTACCCTGCCCTTTTTATGCAGATATTTAATGAGTGCGCTGTCTACCTCTGAACAGACGCAACCTCCTGCTAATTTTAACCTGCCACGTCATATATCACCAAGTCCAATAGCAACAGATCCACTTATCTACCTTTCATTCATGCTTTCTCTATTAAGATAAATTTGTCCATACAGGGGAAGTGTCTTAGTGACTTATCAATATTTGTGGTGGGTGGAATGGAGGTGTTTTTGTTTGTTTTGTGGAGGGCACTTTTTCAAGGCAAAGGAAAAGGGGGGAAACACAATTGTTAATGAGGAAAGAAGAGGGAAACATGCTTTTTTTTGTAAAAAGGAGATCAACTAATATAAGGAAATGCAGGTCATTTAAGAAGTCATCACAAAACCACTGACCTAAGACTAGGCTTGTTTGGACTCATATAAATGCTGAATCTCAACATGGTCATAAAATGCTCAAAGGTGCATTTCGTGATTTCAACACCTTCTGTTTTATTCATTGTTCACTAGATATCCTTGAGAAAAGCTTATTCACAAATTTTGAGTTGATCCCAATCTTGCGGTTTTGTGTCATGAGCAATTCCTTGTTTCCCACGGTCCCATAGGCCACTGTGCAGTAATTTCTGTCCGTTTACGGATAGAAAATACAAAATTGTGAATTTCTTACAGATACGACCGAATTTACACGTAAGATTAGGTACACTTGGATTATGTTAACACTTTTGAATTGAAAGCAGCTATAGTCACCTTCTGGGCTCAAGGGTAATTTTGTTGTGCCCATTTTTTCTTAGTTACAACCTTATATCATGCTTATTTACTGTAAATTTGAACCCCTTTAAAAAAACAGCCCCTGACATGTGCTGGTGATAGTATTTTTTAATGGGTTTGCCTTGGACCATATGGGACATGACAGTATATGTGTTAACCAGAAATGTGCTACATAATATGCTTGCAGCACGGTTAGATTGTTATGTAAAATTAAAACTAAATAGAAAAACTGACTGTATCAATTCCTCATGACAAATAATAATTGGCTTTCACATATTTTATTACAACTTAACCTAATAATTCATCTTTGAAGATGATAATACTTATAATCAGAACTTTTGCTTGCCAAAGATTCGCAATACTTTAACCCAATCAAGCATGTGGGTCAACTACTTCAGGTACCTATGACTATTTTGACATAGAATCAGTGATGAAATAGAATTTGTTACCATGGTGATGGTTATGTCCGGTTTATTATACTTCGTCCAGCCAAAACTATGGAGGAATGTCACACATGCGCATTGCACACCCCGACTGATTTCAGCCGAGACTAACATGTATGGGTAGAAGACTGAGACCACATATGGTGGAAATCTTGACTAGTGTTAAGTTTTGTTAACACAAAATCCTTATGGACTTGGATGTAGAAACTATATCAAGCCCTTTCACGGAATGTCTATTATATTGAATGGACTTTTGATTGCCCTCCAGATCATCCAAGCATGCGAAGAATACAATACATACATCTTGTTCACCTGAACATTTCAGCTATTTCTGCAGGTGACTCCTTTGTATTCTCTGCATGCTTGGGTTTTTCTGGAGGAGAGGTCTGGCCAAGTTAACCTATTGACCTCTTGAGCAAGTGCTCTATGCATTGCTCAATTGGCGCCATCGTCTAATATAAGGCAGACGATACAAACATGTACCATGAGCTTTCAATCTTGTCTACACATCACCATGGTAACTGACCCCATCACCATGACACCAGCCAATTAGGAGCCACTAAAGGCAAGCAAAATATAACTTGTTACAAAATACAAGTTTTTATACACATGTTGAAACCAGTACCTATGATAAGGTTAAACATCACCCAGTGCAAAAAAAAAAAAAAAAAAAAAAAATGCAAAGCGGCACCCACAGTATGTGGAAGAAGCGGAGGCAGCCATTGCTTTCTATTGTTGGTACTCTAGGTTTCTTTGTGGTTGGCAAAACATGCGAGACGGTGAATTTTCTAAATATTTTACGTCAAACGTTTTTGCTTCTCTATCTATAATAAACCCTCTTGGTAGAAAACTAATCAAAGCCCTTTCACCCGGAATGTCTATTATATTGAATGGACTTTTGATTGCCCTCCAGATCATCCAAGCATGCGAAGAATACAATACATACATCTTGTTCACCTGAACATTTCAGCTATTTCTGCAGGTGACTCCTTTGTATTCTCTGCATGCTTGGGTTTTTCTGGAGGAGAGGTCTGGCCAAGTTAACCTATTGACCTCTTGAGCAAGTGCTCTATGCATTGCTCAATTGGCGCCATCGTCTAATATAAGGCAGACGATACAAACATGTACCATGAGCTTTCAATCTTGTCTACACATCACCATGGTAACTGACCCCATCACCATGACACCAGCCAATTAGGAGCCACTAAAGGCAAGCAAAATATAACTTGTTACAAAATACAAGTTTTTATACACATGTTGAAACCAGTACCTATGATAAGGTTAAACAATACCCAGTGCCATTTCATAATGGTCCCTTAACATTTAGTTGTTAATGAATTTGGTTACTGTCTACCTACAACATGTGACTTATTTTATCTATTGCGACAATAGTGGCTGGAATTCTCGGACTGAATCGAACATACGCTAGCGTGAAGTGCGTCAACCAGCAGGGACAGCGAACATAGCAATGTGATGCTAGATTGGTCAAAGTACGCGGTGAACCATTACGTAGCTGACGTCACTTACATGTCGTGTCCACGCGGAATGTCCAAGAAATAAATCCACCAACTATAGCACTTCATAGCCACCCAGGATGTAAAGAGAATCGTATAAAACATTAAAATCATTTTCACCATTAAAAAAAAGGACAAAATGTCTCGAAATTATATCTACCCAATACATTTTTTTCCAGTAACTTGCTGACTTAAGTGACGATCTGTGGGGTCTAAAAAAATTTTTAATCAACGAATTTGATCAACATCTACACAAAACACCACAACATATGAAAGCGAAACTTGTGATACCATACAACAAGACATTTGCAAATACACTACTGTATATGTAAATATTAAACATATATTAGTCTGATACACAATAACTTTGGACTAAATACAATATTTTTGTACAAAAAGGATTTAAAGACCCTATCTAAACTAGAATATTCTTGGAGTTTTACAGAAAAAAGGACGAGACCTTTGTCTCTATAAATTTATGAGACTTAACCGATAGTACACAACAGTGGAATAGTACCCTGTTGTGTTGAGCAGTTTTTGACTGCTACCATACATAAAATTTGCTGTTTCTACACGATACAGTGCTGAAAAAAATAGTCTATAGTATCACCAAAGTTAACTTCTTCTGTGTAATACAAGCGTACCATGAATGTGTGATCATGGTTGAATTATTCAAGTGGCAAATTGTAGAAATACTGTCGTAATTTATTGAATTGAATGAAATTTCAGATGATCTTATTAAAGTCAAACATACTTTTTTAAGTAGGACTTTTCGCTTCCTAACAGGCAAGCTTTCTCAAACTGATAGGCAGCTGATCCTCTGGTTTTGAACTTGGGAAGTCATGGTTATGACGGGGACACCATCTGGATCAGGCTGACCATAAAGACGATAAGTTGGTAAGCCCCCTATCTCCATTCGTTTGCCAGATGGATTCAAGAAGCCAATTGGATTTAAAAGTGGGGACTAGATCATGGTTAAAAGAACCTGATGGAATGCAGACAAGGGGGGGGGGGTAGATTATATGTGTCTCGCAGCGCTTTGAAAGGGTAAGATTTTTCTGGGGGGGGCTATAGATTTGCTACTCTCTCAGCCCACAATCCTACCTAACCAATAATGCCTTGCGTCCAAAAATGTATGGACCAGGCAAGATAGCCACGCACTGCCCGTAAGACGATTCACACGTGTCAATGGTACCCTAGTACACTAGGAAGAAGATTAATTATCATCCTTGGGTTATCTAAGATGTGACTATTTTTTGTATATTTAGGATATTGCAATTGAAACATAATGAATGAAATCTTCAGATGTGACCCAGTCGGTGGCACCAGGGGGGGGGGGGGCTCCTCTTTACCCTCTAGTTGGCCCTCGGCTGAAAGCAAAATGAGGGATTTTTGGCAAAATCTGTGATTGGGGCCAAAAATCATCAAATTGGGGAAAAATCAGTGATTTTGGGTCAAACCTGGTTGAAAGATATTTGATTACTTTGCCCCCCCCCCCAGCATTGCCACTTTTGCCCGCCCCGCAAAAAAAATTGCACTTCCCCCCCCCAAAAAAAGAAGAAATCAATAAAAAAAATAAAAAATTAAACAAAAATTTGAAAAAGAAATTTGTTCTTTAGCATTAGAATTCGGCCAACCTACACAAATACCAAACTCTTGCTTCCAGTCATTTCATTTGAAACCCAACAAGCATTTTGTGGAGATTGTGCTAGAATATTTTTTTAATATCGAAGTTTTAAGAATTCCATTGGTGAACAGGAATGGATGACAATGGTTCATCTTGTAACCCAATCACTAATATGTCAGACAATAGGCCTTCTTCAAATTCCCTTAGCTCCTCTTAAAATATGTTCTTAAGTTTAAATAGGATGTGCAGAATTATTCAATTCTTAATATTATATTTATAGTGATGACGCCCCAATTGATGCTGAAGTGAAAGTTTTACTTATTCATAACAAAATAAACAAGGCTAAAGATTTTGAATGCAAAAAGAAGATTTGATTGCTAGAAAAAGGATTAAGTTTGATACGACACAGCAAGCAAGGGGGAATAACCGATAGCTAGTAAAATGTTCAATCAGTGGCACAGTTCAGTACCTTCCATTCACCAGGTATTTCGAAAAACACCCCCTGTTCTGGGTATGTATATGATACCCAGATCACACAAGGTCAGTTCATGTACAAATGTATGTACAGTACAAACCCAATGAACTGTGCCCTTGTTTGATGAGCATATTGAAAGAACTTCCAAGTGAAAGTTGGGACAGTTAAAAAGAATCATAACATGCACGTTAAAAAGTCGATATGTTCATATGTCTGGCTGTTTAAGCAAATAAAGCAATTTTTGAAGAGCGCCAATTGTACAAACATTGTACCATGTACAAAATTTGATATTTTGCAGTTCTTTTGAATTGTCTAGGAAACTATACCTGCCCGCAAGATAATGCTCAAAAAATGTGTATATCATGAAATAAGCGATTTTGTAATTAAAATTGGTTTCCCAGCTGGTACTTAAACGCAGGAATGGAAATGCGAAGTTATGTCCGTCCATGATGAAAATAGTGCCACCTCAAGAAAAGGACCTCTAACGACTTGCCTGAACCAATAAAACAAACTATTGGATGAGAGTAGGACACCCATATGGCGCCTTTTTTCCCCTGGCTATTGCAGATGGAAGGCCCAGTTCCAACAGCCGTTGAATTATTATCGGAGATCACCGATATTAATGATTCTAATTACAAAATTCCTTCTCTTGCAACACATAGATATTTTTTAGCTTAACCATTCACAGGCATAGTTTACTAGCCAGTTACCAATGCAACAGTGTAAAAATCTCAAACCTTCTGAAAAAATTGGGGGCGCTCTTCAAAAAAATGTGCTATTATTGCTTTAAGCTCCTAAAGAAAAAAACATTAACACATTAATGACACTCTCATTATAACTACCCAGAACTCTAATAGTACAAAATTTTAGGTTTGTCAATGGAGAGGACTGCTTTTGATTCAGCACTTCTGATTGGTCAAGTTCATGATCTAGTCATTTAATTAACCATTTAAAATAGCTCTTCTTAAATAATTTCTAAAATACTTTTTCACCATGGCAGATACCTTCAATCTTACAATGTTATCGATTGGCTCCATGTATGATTTAGGATTCTTTTCAGCCAATCGGTAGGCATCTATTGCCATATTTAGCATTACTTAAAATTATTGCATGTGAAAAAATTCCTCATGGATGGGCTGTTCCAGCCCATCCATGAGGAATTTTCTCACCCATTACAGCACATTTTTAGAGTATGTTGAGTAATTGTTCCCAATGTTCTAGTATGCGATGCATGTTTCTTTCTCCACTTTGAAATATGTTGGAAGGAAAAAGGTCCACTCATATAGGACTAACCCTGGTTTAAACCCAGGATTAAAGTTAAACTCCCTTTCAGAATACCAGCCATTAACTTTTAAACAAACATTTTCAGTGATGATTTACCCCAGAAGACAGAAGAGAAATGAGATGGAGCAAGGACACAGATGAAGACCTGAAGCCCTACTGAGGGATCTCAAATATTCAAGTCCAGGTGCTGATACTCTCATCCGCATGGCACAGTTCAGTAATCCACTTACAATATGTTAGGAGATAGATGTACACCATATAAACCGTGGCTGATTATTAATGCCCAGTATCAATACATGCAATGTGGTCTGCATATATAGCAAGCCAAATGACCAATAAATTTAGAATGGTTCCTCCCCAAGACACCAGCTTGTGTAATTTATTAGTTGCAGATTAGCAATTTAACACTTCAAAATCTGGTTTTGTTAAATGTCTCAAAATTTGACCATTAAACTAGGTATTGTTAATTTCAATTATTAAGCATTTGCCTCACCATACAGATCCACATGGAAATCCAATGCATATTATTAAGCATTTGGCTTTCCATAAATATCCATGTACAGAGCAAACAACATCCTATTATGTCTGGAATCAAATCTGAGACGCGTAGTTAAAATGTTGTGCGTTGACCGCGTATGCACAGCTGCACTTGACCTAGTAACAAGCGTCCTTGTAACGTAAGTACGTTAGGGCGATTGGACAATTCAGCAGAGGTCAATTACTTTTGTTGCAGGCTACGCTCGGCGCAAACACTCACTGCGATCGGCGCAGGGCAACGCGTCTCAGATTTGATTCCAGATATAATAAGTTTAAGACTATCCTCTCTTATAGTGCACCAATACAAAACCCATCCTCTCTCTCTCTCTACATTGTGCATATTGTAATCTAAATATAGTTCCATATCTGAATACGTTTGAGTCAACCCACTACTGGCTAAAACAACCTACACTTAGTAACATTATTACTGTACAAGTTTCTAGTTTGCAAACCCCTTAGATAAAATTTTTCAATAAGTAACAAATATACATAAAATAGTATATGGAAAATTGTATTATTCTTCAACATAAACAATCCAAGACATAGGGGAAATGGGGATTTTTTTCTATGAAAATGTGGGTACTTTTACTAATTTCTTGGAAGAAAGATTACAGTACTAAGCACAATGCTAAATTTCTTTCCCCAATCAAGTCGCCGGTTTTAGATATCTGTGAAGAGATTTTCTACCACTTGTTTTCATGATAAGAATCAGATGAAATTGACTATCCATGTAATGTCAGAATCTCACCTCATTGGTTATGATTCAAGGATGATTTTCTTGGTAACATTTCATCGTATAAATGCAAGAAGATCATAAATACAATAGCTGCGATGTGATACATCGTGTGCTGCCATGTATTAGAATGACTGAATTTATCTTTCCTTGAGGCACTGACCAAAGACTTGGCATAAGTGTGATGGGAATTTCTGACAAACGGCAGATATTGCACTTACGACTTTCTTGCATTTGTGTTACATTTTGCAACTCGCAGACACCATACCATGTTTACTTTTCAAATCTTAATAAAAGGTGGTACATTAAGATTATGATACACATTCAAGAGATTTCAGTGGGAATACCATGCTTTTGTTAAATACAGGAATGATAGTAATCCTGAAAATGAACCTGGGACATCTTGGGTATGTTAAGCCATCGGTCCTAAGTAATACATGTATTTGACCCTTAACACCGATATCCGCTATGTTGATCCATTACAAATTAGTTCCATAACAGAACATACCATATCAATAATGCTAACAAGATGGACAAGTCTAAACATAGTGGTGCCGAATTGGTCAGAGTATTACCGGCCCGAGCGCGACATGTGTCAACACGGAAGTGATGCCGAATGGTTGTTTCAGTAGGCTGCCTCCACACGATACTCACGTTAAGACTACCATATAGGCGCCGCACCTTTCACTCAGATATTACGGTGCGCACGTTACCCACCTCAAGAACAACATTACTTGAAACTCTCCCAAAATACATAATGAAAATATGTACTAGCACCCCTACATTCCATTATTCACTCTTTGATACTAGTACCAGTTTTTAAGGTGCCTTGGGCAATGGCATATAGCTTGATGAGCAGGGAGACTGCGCCCTAATATGCGATTCTTGCAGGTTTCAGTCGGGGTTGGACAATCAGAAAGTCTTAACTCAAAAATACTGCTTGTGAGAAACGTGATGTTAATATTTCCCACTAAGACAAATCTTATTGCATTACTGCAGCAAAACCTTATATAAAACTTTAGTAAACAAAGAACAATATTTAAATTATGAAGCAGAATTAAAGAAATTCTTTAATATTTCTTTTAAGTGCTGAGTTCCGTCCTCCCCCTTCTGACTGTAAACTGAAACGGTAATTGTGAGTTACATCGTAACATCCATGATTGAAACATTATTTCAATCAGATGTTAAGCATGTAAATCCTTGGATGGTTTAAAAGATAAAATCAATATAAGTGGGATAGGGACCTAAAAAGCTGTGCATTCTGGCATGTGCAAAGATATTGAAGCCTCAAGCTCATTGTTTGGCTAAATACAGTCACCATCAGAAGGTCGTAACCAGAGTTAAGGCTTTCTGTAGTGTAAACCAAAGTGTGCACCCAGTGGAGTGTGGTGAAGTGTTATTTTGCTTTAGGCAATAGGAAGTAGACTTGAGTTAAGGCTTAATGGTTTCAGAATTGATAGGTGTTACAGATTTTGTTGGTACCAAAAACTCCAAAAATCACCAAAAAGTGAGGTACGTCCTTCTGTTTGTAAACCCCTCGATTTCGTGTTACTCGGTTCATTTTCCACTGGCCACTAAATTACTATGAACATCTGATGATGTAGTGTTTGCCGGTTGGTGGTACCAATACACATTTGTTACAAACATGTGAGGGGTGCTATATTCAAAATTAATCCCACATGTGGGGAAAAGGTGCGAGTTATACTTAGCCTATTTTAAAGGCCACTATACAGTCAAGGACAGATAAGGCAACCAATGGGCATCTGACGTAATTTGACATTGCAAAAAAATGTTGGCCGTGAAGAACAATCTGTGAACAATAAAAACTTATTTAACCAAAAGTGTTACTTAGGTGAATATTATTGTCGGCATGATGGCGGAAACACGACGCAAATGGATCATTTTTGACATTTGTATCATATTGTTCGACAATGCCCTGCCATATACACATTCAAACCATCATAGTTTGCGCAAACCTTGACATACCTTGACACACCTGACAATGATTAATGGTCGCTAATTTCTGTCCCGGATATGTCACCAATTTGAAAATTATTGATGTGCCCTGACCCATCAGGACTATAACAAACATGGTCGCAATAACATCTGACCAATTTGTACATTTCAGGACACAATTCGTTGTGGCTACTAAAGTTGAGCAGAAGCTGAGCAAACAAGTCTTTCCAATGAATTTGATACACCCTAGAAAGCACAACTGCCATGAGCTGTGCCTCCCATATGGGGGTAGCCATGGTCAGTCATGATAAATGCATGATGGTCACATGTACAGGCATGTGGCATGCTGCATTGATCACGGACTGCCCATGGCTACTCAGGTATCCAAAGGGAAATTTGGTACATACCTTTATGAGGCATTTACTGTGCAGGTGTGCCGCAATAGGGGGGTACAAATTCATTGGAATAGACAATCCCTTAAAAATTAGTTGAAGACATGTTCAGTCATAAAACTGGAACCTGGGAGTTAGGTAGGTATTAAACAATTTCACCAGGACTGTGGAATCACATAGCTACAGGTCTGAACAGTCCATAGAAATTATGACTTTATGGGATGTTGTAAGTATGCGCTATTTAGTCAGATAATGCAATGATATGGTTAAGTTCCAACTCTTGTTAAAATTATTTGAATTTGATACCACTAGCAGAAACGACGCAAAATCTGACCGACAAAGAGAGCAAACCTATTAGCTCTTAAAAATGAGGAACTTCTCATGAAGTGTACCATAGTACATTGATGAGGACAAGAGAGGGCGACACATCTCCATCTTTGAAAAACAAAACAGTTGGGGTAAGAGTGCTAACACAAAACAGACCAATTTCTTTCCAGGTCAAAGTGGTTGTTACACACGACTATACGAGCTATCCAAGACTACATATAGTATTTAAGTTGTAAAAGTTTATACCCATATGCATTTATTTTTTAACAGTATTTAATGACAGCTATGGTATAATGAACCAGCTGCGAGATTAAATCAGAGAATGACAGTTTGTATAAAAGCACAGTGAAGTTTTATTTAATTTCGAATTAAACATACCACATTATGGGGAGATACCGGGGCAGGAATTGCTGTTAAAGAGAGAAGGACGAGTGATGGTAGAGAATGGGTATGGGATGGGGAGGGGGCATAGCTATAAGACAGGTACACACATGTGTGGCCGCAATCAAAACTTAGTTATGTTGACAGATAAGCTGTAAAGCAGGGTGGCATGTGGTGATATAACAGAGATGCTTGTAACAGAGGAGATGTCCAACATTTAATGAAAATCCAAAATTCGAACCAACAAGCACGGTCAAATTTTAGGTATCGTCCCGTTGGACGCTCGCGGAACAATTTTTACGCGAATTTAGGTACACGACCCCCTATAAATGGTACTTAAAACTTGGTGTTGATTGAGTTATACCTTTATCATTCACAAGGGGGAGCGAAGAAAAAGGAAGGGTTGGGGAAAAATGGAAGGAGTGATGTGGAGGGGAGGCCCAAAAAGACGGATTTTCGGGAAAAGTTACATATCAGGCGTGATTGATGAAACTGTTATGCGATATCTGACCACAAATATTAGGGTTGGTAAATGTGAAGCTTTCTTGTTCTATTAAGAGGTATTAACTGTTATAGTAATTACACCTAGAAAGGTATAATCAAATGGTTGGTTAGTGTATTTAAGATGTATTTTATGATCCTACCTAGTGGAGTAAACATGACTTTGAAGTCGGGGTGGGGGTAGGTGGATTGCCAATTTTCTGACACACATTCAATTTTTCACTGGTAGACCCAATTTTTTTTTTCAAAAGTGCTTCAAAAACACAAATAAACCTTCAATAAAATACAGGAGCCACTTTGCGTGGCATTACACATGCTACATCGCTTAAAAAGGAACTCAGACTGTGTTTGCTCCAATTCACTCCAAAGTATTGGTAATTCACTCCAGTAATATTGTGAGTTCAACAAGGTCGTATGTGCAAAAGCTGCCTGTGTGCTGCCATGTATTAGGATAGCTCAATTTGGCTTTCCTCGAGTCAGTGGCTCTTGAAATTTCAAAAGCCACTGACCAAAGACTTGGCATAATAGTGTGTTTGATGGGAATTGCTGACAAATGGCAGCTATTGCACTTACGACCTTGTTGTACTCATACGACGAAATGCTTATCTGCCACATAAAAATAAACAAAAATAACTAGTTCAGGGAAACAACACAGGGAATGGGAGAGAAAGGTTGAAAAAATTGATACTGGAAACATCTACAGGTATGAAATGTATAGCATAACTGTAATTCACTATACCAGCCTAACACATACAAAATAAAGCATACATTTATAACACATATAAAATAGCAATGAGATTAAAAAAGTTAGGAAAGAGTTGCATATGTACCCCTTAAAATTGTACAGGAAACAAATTCTTTTTTATTTATGGCCTTACACTAACAAATACCCTAACCCTAAGGCCAAAAATAAAAAAAAGATTTTGTTACTTGTAGAATTTCGAAGAGGGGTACATATGGAACGCTTGCCAAAATTTACATTTTTCAGCCAACACACAAATGTCTGCTCTTTGATGGGCACCACTGTATGTTGCCTCTTAGAGGGAAGGTTTATTTGAGATGTCAACAACAAATTATGCTCCAGGAGCATGCTGGCTGCTCCTACAGCAAAGCCCAATTTACCTATGGAGCATAAATTCACACATGTAAGGGAAGGGAAACCTCCTCGGCAGAATTGAGAGCTCTTATGAGTGTATAATTTATTGATACTGATCACCATGGTGACATGAGATGGTGACAGTTTTCAATATTGTGCTTATGATGAGGTGTGAACATTTCTTCAGTTTGCCATATGCACTTCACAATATTCAGCATAGTTGAGATCATGTCAACAGCCCTGGAGCACAAAAATCAATTCATGGAGCATTAACTGTTTTGTTCATATTAACCTTTTAAATGCTGGCAGATACTCTAGAGGTTATAATACCCAAGTTAGTTTTTGAGATGGCTTTTGGTAAGCCATCTCAACACCACTGACCTAAGACTAGGCTTGTTTGTACTCATTTGATTGAATTTTCATGCTTATTTTGAATATGGTCGTAAAAAAACATAATTCTGAAATTTTTGAAAAAAAAATATTGCTCTCCAAGCGACCAGCAGGGCTCAAAGAGGTACTATTGTAAAATTAAGTTATTCCATAAGATGCAGGATTAAAATCCATTCTCTGGAAACTCCTTTCCTGTTGGTCTATTAGGTAAGAGATTCACTTTTATAATACAGTGGTCTAAGAGTTCGATTCCTCATTAAGACTTGTTTGGAAAATGACCATTACCATTTTTGTGAGTAGGGAAGAAATTGGAAGTGTAATTAAAGAAGAAACTGTTCAGCCTGAGATTGGGTTTATTCTATAATAGTGCTCCAGGTATAAAATCTCAATCTTGCTTTACATCAAACTAAGAATACTAGCCTCTTACACAGCTATGGAAATACCATTTATACCCGTAACATAAAATCAATGTTGAGTTCAGAAAGTTGGAGGCTTTAGAGTACACATTTGTATAACCATAACCCCCCTTCCCCTCCACCTCTCACTGCCTTATGAACAGAAAGGTCCCCAATAACATATTTTTCATACAGTTATATTCTACGGTGTTAATATTTACCTCTCACCACCCATTGCTCCATGAACTGAAATGTCACCAGCACCTTATTTTCCACACATTTTTACATTCTATGGTGTCAACATTCGTCTTGCACCTATTTTCCACACACTTTTACATTCTATGGTGTCAACATTTGTTTTTGACATCTCAAACAGACAACATCACAGGGATGAAAGTAGCAAATCATTTTAAGTTTTTGAAAATTATATATTTAAAGAAGTACGGTGCAAAAATTTACTGAAAATATTTTTACTTGAAAAATCCTGAACTTGCAATTGTCCTGAATGCTTTCATCCCTGATATCAGGTACATTTTTTGGCATAATTACATTACACCCTTCATGCCTCTGGTTTTTCTTGTACTTTATTCGTTAACTGAATATTAGAAGCACATAATGCCGAGTAGGTGCATGGGAAGGGTACTGTATAAGTGGAAATTTCCGCGTACAGATATTTTCACGATTTTTAACAGTTTTGCCAAATGCGCGCAAATTTAATTTCACGATATTGACATCAATGCAATACAAACCTATTGCAAAAAGTTATTTTCGCGAGTTTTTATTTTTGCATTTTTATGTTCGCTCGCGAAATTCGCGAAAATAAAAACCTCGCGAAATTTCCACTTATACAGTATAATGCAATTATGCTCAATTTCTAATACACTGAAAAGAAATCAACTTAAAAGGGTAGACAGATTTGCTTTACATTTCATATTTAGGATATCGGAATAAAATTGGGGAAATGGTAGCTCTTTATTTTAGTCATGAAAAGGCCACAGGGGACTCTGCAACAACGTTACACACTTGTTAAATCTTGATTTTTAAAATGAATAACTTGATTTGTTTTTGTACAAGAGAGCGGGGCACTGTGCTATATATCCACTGTCATTTTCTTATGAACATCTGTGGTGCCGACAACCTAGGGATTAAGAAAAGGAAAAAAACACAAACGGAAATTGGTTATAAGTGATGAAATTCCACTGTAAGGTGACAAAGTATGTTCTATAGGACCGTCAATGATTTGCTGTACATGCACTTTTTTGGGCAAAATGTTAATTAAAGTTGTATTTTAATTTCAAAGTTCTCTTATAAGATTTCCTCCTCAGAAAAAGAAAAAGATCAAATTGCCAGATGGATTCATAACTGGCTGTTGTGTTAACACTGGCGGATCCAGGGGGTGTTTTTTGGGGTGCGCGCCCCGGGTAATTTGGCCAAAATCTTGTAAAATCAGCCAATTTTTTATCATAACTACCTTCCAGCCCCCCCCCCCATCTTTAACACTTAATTGCATAAGGGGTTCTGCACTCCTGTTAGTGCATGGGGGAGGAGCTCCTAGGAGCCCATGCATAATAAAACCACTTTCTCAAAGCATTTTTAAGATGAAATTCACCACATGGAAGAAGGCTTCAAAAACACCAACATTAAAGAAATGAAAACTTTAAAAAATTGTTTAGTAGGGGAAACCAGAAGAAATGAAAACTTTAAAAAATTGTTTAGTAGGGGAAACCAGGGACAAAACATTGATTTCAATGATGCATGAAGGAAAATATGGCACAACAGCCCACTATACTTGTTTAAGTCACTAGGTGCATGCATTATGAAAATCAGAATTAGTACAGTGACTCGGGGAAGGCATCAATTCAGTGGCAGCACCAGACCTCTTTTTCAGGGGGAAAAGTGTTTTTTGGGGGAAGCAAAATTTTAAAAAAATTGGAGATTTTTAACCAATTTTGGCACAAAATCACTGATTCCCCCCCCCCAAATTTGGTGATTTTTGGCCCCAAATTGCTGATTTTTGCCAAAAAATCTGTCAAAAATCTGTCTGTGAGGGAAACTGGGGGAAAAAATTGGAGGGAATGCCCCCTCCTCTGTGGCACCGCCACTGTATATATTCTGCCTGTAGTACAAATTCGAAAGTAAACAAAGTTCTTTATTTAAGCCGTTTTGAAATAATGTATTACATTACAGGAATTCTTAGTCTGAAATTTTTCCATCGCCATCTAAGTCTGCATTGATGATTGTTTTGTCTACTATCTGTTGGAGCTGTGTGTCTTTAAGATTAGAACCTACCATCATTTTGAGTACTTGAAAGAGTTCTCCATTTGAAATGTAGCCATCTTTGTCCATGTCGTAGATGTCAAAGGCAACTGTTGCAAGGAAAAACATATCGGTCATGAAATTCAATCTACAGTATCTTCACTCAATTGAAAATTGTACACTAGTGTCTAACCGATTACCCTAATATCTGTTATACCGATTACAGATTTAAAATTTCAAAATCGGTTCATTCCGATTCAGATTTTTTCCTGTGTATTTTGTTTGCGTTATCATCGCCGTTTTAGACAGCCAGAAGCTGCCAGAAAGTGGCAGATCGATTTAGGTAGACCACTAAAACGGCGAAATAGTAAGTTAGGAACAACATACACACTCTGTGTACATAAATAATACATTTTGTTCAGTTTAAATTTATTTTCACCATTTGGGCATCCCCATCAGTTTCGAACAATTTTAATTCAAGTTGGACCTCTTTGATATTAATTTAATCGGTATAGAAATTGGTAAAAAATGAGATTTTGCTATACAATCAGATACCGAGAGGTCCATAATGGCCGATTTTCAAAAAAATACCGATATATCGGTTATTCTATATTGTATACGTGCAAATGTACATGTGGATGGGCACAATATTAGCGTCACTAACGTTGTGGGTTTTCGGCCATGTCCTGAGGGGAGCGTCCCACTAGTAAATTGCCCCCCACAGCAATGGGTTTTTTTATTAGCCTTTATTCTGGGTTTGCAAAATTGACCTTGAGCACCCCTGCCGAATTCGGAAGGTCCATATATTACACTCGACGTTCGGAAGAAACCTGAAGTACTTTGGAAATAGTGCACGGTGGGAGAGAAAAAAGAGGGGGGAAGACTTCCAGAAAAACCTAAACGTCTCACTGGCAATTGGCAGCAGTCCCTTACGGCGATCTCCTGAGGGGAAAGCGGCTCAGTGGTAATGCACAGAGTGGGTTGTCCTGAGGGGAAAAACGTCCATCAGCAAAACTCCGAGCCAGTGTAAAAAGTGAAATATGCATTTTCCCCTCCCTAACTTGGGCATTAGACGCTCTATTTTAACTTGTTTTATTATTTACTTTCCTATTCCCAAGTGATAGTGATGTAATGTTGCACACAGACACACGCTTTTGTCAATTTTAAGCAAATTTGGGGTATTATTTTCTCAAGAAATTAATCACTGAATATACTAAAATGGAAGTCAATTACCTGGGGACCATAATAAAAAGATGGTAAGAACAAATGCGTCTCTTTTGGTGGCCTCAGTGATAGAGAGTCTATGTTGAAAGGGAAAGTGGTGGGATGTGGAGACTGGTGATCTCATTGGATTACTAAAACTGTGATAGGTACACAAGTTTATAAATCCTGTTGTGTCCCAGTAAAAGAGGGTGGCCCGGATACACCTCACTCATCAGCAATACTGGCTGTGTGAGGATTTATTGGAGCAAAAGATAATTGACCGGATACCTTCCTGACGGCCAATCCACAGTTTTTCGGCGGTGGGCCTGAGCCTTTGGGAAACCACGCCCATTCATGCAAGGCAGCATGTGATAGATGGAAACCAAATTAGCTCTCCAGAGCTGATGACCTTGTAGGTAGTCTCTTTGCATTCGACCAGGTAAGGATTGTTTGACAATCAGGGTACCTCGGCTGTCTCATTTGGGGTGAAAAATGAAGTCTCTGATTCTCTTCAATATTGAGTTTTTACATGTAGGCACGTGAGAAGTATAATTCCAAAATTTTGAGGCGTCATGTCTTCGTGAACAATTTTATGATTGACGAAATGTTACATTTTTCAGAGAGACAAGATTGTGGACAGAAACACTTCATTCATTCTACATGGGGGTGAAAAAACAAAGGTGCTTTGATTACTTTCAGATTACTTTTTTGTAATATAGATAACTCAAACAGTATGTTTCCAAAATTTGGAGATGTGAGGTATTCAGAACAATTTTTATGGTTAGTCAAACTTCATGTTTGCGGATAGGACAAGATTTTGAGGAACACTGACTTCTAACATTTGATCATGTCATACAGGAAACCTTAATGTGTAGCCACCAAGTGTTTAGTACAAATGTATAGAACATTAACTAGAGTTTTTAAAGAAAATACCACAAATCAATATGTCAATTTATTTAAGCTTTTATTGGCCTAAATTCGAAGAGGACATTTTTTGACGGAATTTCCCACTAAATTTCAAATCGACACCACAGACACGTTCTGAATGGTTCACATTCTTCTAGATTTCTGGAAATTAATTACCTTACTTTTCAAATATATTCCTGAATGTTGAATGTGTCCCAATGTTCTTATGATAGTGCTGGTTCGACTCAAATATTAACCTTCAACAAATGAGACAGTGATTTTAAAAGCAATTTCCATACTATGCTCATATTTGTTAGTCCATCAAAGCATTTTCAAAGGTTCTTTTGCATCTGTATGTTGTGCTTTTGGTGGCTTTACGTTGGCATACTATCATTTATGAAAAAGTATAGACATGTTTTTTATGGGTCACATTGTTAGTGTTCAGCCAAGAGTACCGCTGATTGTAAAACAACCCGTAACCAGCTCCCCTCCTTCATATTTCCTTAGCAACCCGATGGGGGTGTCAGATTAGCCACCGACTCGGCCCTGGGACCGATAGTACGGTTACCATGATACCAATAGCAGGCCCTCGAAGAAAATCTGACCTGACTGCATAGGCCAAGGATATAATGGTCAACTTGTGAAGTTTGGGTTTCAAGCCCAGCCTGCGACCAACATGTTGTGCATTTGGGCAAGGCACTTTTATCTCGCTTGCCTTGTCGATCCAAGTGATATTCAGGTAGCTGTTATGGGAACTTACATCTAAGTTCTGAATAGGATTGTGCACATTGGTCCATCTGCGCTAGTTGAAGCGAAATGAAAATGATATGACGATTTTACTTAAACAAACAACAACACAACAAAAACAAAAAGCGCACAGCGTTTGAAAGTCTCATTTTTTGACAAAACGAGAAGAAACAAAAAAGATCAACAACGAACACACTGTTGATGACTGAACAACATCCTGTGTAAATTTGATGAAATTCATTGCGGGCAATATATTTTTCATCAAATCTATTTTAACACTCTTTCTATTGGAATAGAGCATATAGAGGGGCGCTATAACATACAAATTATGATCTTTGGTAGGCCTATATGGCAAGATTCCCCGCAATGGATTGTCTGATTTTTGCGTAGGTATATTCTGCTTCCCTACTTAATCAGTTTTGTCAAATTGGTGTCGCCATTGCTTAAAAATAAGCTCCTAAAATAAAAGAGACAATTTTTGCATGGGGTCCAAACAGCTGTGAGGGTATAATAAAATGCTTTAAGTGGAGTCTGGCGATCAGCCAGTGTACTTTGAAGGAGAAGGATGAAAGAAAATACTTACTTTCATTTTGCATCCTTATCTCCTTTGACACTGAACTGTGACACGCCCTGTATAAATTCTGTGATTCAAGAAATACGGCCAAGAAAACCATTTTATTAGTAGCCGCAAATTCCCACAAAACCATCAAGCCCACTTCTAATTGTCAGGTTTAATATGAACTTGCATTACAAACTAAACTTAACTAAAATATAGAATAGAACAAGTAGAAGTCATTTTTTTTTGCGATGTAATTCATGTCCCCTCCAGATTACTGGATGAGAAATGTAATTTTTCTTGGTACAAGTAAAATGAATATGAATACAAATTCCTGTCTATAAAAAGACAACAAGTAAAACTGCAACATCCCCCTGGCAAGATGTAAGTCTGGAACATGACTCAGTGACATTTGACCTTTTTCAGACTTTTGACATCCACATACGAAGGAACCCCTACTGCACCTTAACCCCAAGTCTGTTTTAAAAACGACTTCACTTTTTAGAAGACCGTAAAAGGAAAACCTAACCAACGGAACACACATACAGACACATGTATACAATATGACCTCGGCTCAGATGATCTTTGACCTTGCCTATGACCTTTGAGGCTTTGACATCCATGTATGAAGGGGGCACAGTACAGAATGGTCTGCCTTTTTGAATTAAAAACAAATTAACCCGGAAGCAGCCACACATTTGTAACACTCTCAAGTACAAAAGGTTTTGAGTGGCTTAAATATGTTGACGCTGACATGAACCCCTGAAACGTGAATTTCTAAAGTGCCGCAAGTGGTGCCTTAAGGTGAGGGGCCAAAACAAAGTTTTGTACATGGGTTCAAATTTGTAAATTGATCCAATCCTGTTGAAAAGCAAACACCATGTTTATGTGTCTAACCATAAGGATTCAAGAAAAGGTATAGTTTTAATATTTCCAGCCTAAGGTTTCAGAGTAATAGGCTAAAACCAAAATCTAATAAAAGGGTCACATTTTAAAATTGGGCCGCTCCGATTTGGATACAAAATGTTGCAAATTAGTGGTGGAGCTCGTAGATAAAATAGGAAAGTTTGAGTGTCTCAAATTCTTGCTTAAGAACGTAAGGGGGTAACAAGATCAAGCCCCATTGAATGCATTGACGTTGACCTTCTGTGCCCCTACATCGGAAAAACTAAGCATTAAAGACAGTCAAAAACTTTCCTTATTTTCATCTATGAATCACCAATAATTTGCCCCATTTTTTACCCAAATCGGCGCCAGGCAACTTTAAAATTTGACCCCTGTACAATGAATGACCCTTATTATTGATTTTTGCTGTTTTTAGGCTATAAACTCTGAAACTTTAAGCTGTATATAGTAAAAACTATACACCTTTTCACTAATCCTTTGGTTAGACACATAACATGGTGTGTTTCTTTTTCAACATGATTGGATCAATTTACAAATTGGACCCCTGTACAAACTTTGTTTTGGGCACACTATCCTTAGCACACCACTTGCGGGCACCTAAGAATTCACGTTCGGGGTTCCGGTTCAGTCTGTCAACTATTTAATACTCAAACCTTTGTACTTGAGATGTGTTACAAATGTGTGCTACTCCCAGGCTACCATGCTTTGTTGGCTATATTGTATCAGTCATATCTTTGCCCCGCCTTTCTAGAGAAATTGACATTTAAAGGCAAGCATTTGAATTCATGGTTCTTTAAAATATCTTCTATTTGAAACCTAGATCGACAATGTCAGTTTTTTGCAAATTAAATTTGAAAATTACACGCTGTTTTTTCTAATGCCTGAGCCCCACAGTATCGGATTTAACAGCGATCACATAGTTTGCCATATCACACGCACAAATGGTTTCTCGTCCATTTATAATACTAAGTAAAAAGCATATCTATCTCTCGGACAAATATTCGCCACCAAACTACCCCAATACGCTACAAATCTAGATTTTAAAGGCACTATAGCTGTGCTGTTGCACTTTCCACGACGGGAGAGATTGGTCTGTGCTACCTGTGAGGAACCCTACTGCACCTAAATCCCACTTGGGTTTAAATAGGACTTCACCTTTTCAAAGAAAACAAGACATGAAAAAAAACCTAACCAAAACCTAAACCCTACTGGGGACACATACACCCAGGGCCTGCACGACTAAGTCAGTAAAGTCGAGTCGCGACTATTGCCTTGTCGCGTTCACGACTATCATGCAGCTACTTTGCAACTATTTCAATGAGCAGTGTTGGAACTTTAAAAAGCTTAAAAATGAATTTTAGAAAAAACTGTTGTACATCTGCAAGTAATACAGTCCAACTTATACTTGCGTGTTTCCCCCTAGTCATTATGAATATCCCCATGGTGTTTTTTCTTTTATGCACTATAAATAACCAGTACTTCCGTCAAAACCCGCAAGCTAAACAAGCTCTCTGCTTCCGTAAAGAATAACATTTTTGCTTTTTTTTTAATTGTAATCCTTTGTATAGAGCACGCACAGAACAAGTCTGGATTTTTTCATCGCGTCATATCTTTGCGTATGCCCATGTGTTCTTGGGCTGAATAATTTCGCCATGGAAGGATTATTTCACTTTGCGTAGTACTAGATTGACTCATTGTGACATTGATGTACACTTGGCACTTGCCTTTATTAAACTTCATGATTGTTTGTTCGCATGAAAGGAACAAAAACACTACAAAACAACAAATAAAATGTATTTTAATATGTACAATGTGTGTATTATGTCTTGTATCAGTACCCCAAATTACCAGGAACATTTAACTGTCTCGTAAATAACAATTTAAGCTTGAACTTTTGGACCAAATTTTTGACTTCCAATAATCGCCAGATAGTCGTAGTCGCGACTATTTCGTGCCGACTATCGACTACCCAAAATAGCTGAGTCGTGCAGCCCTAACAATACACACATATCTTGTACACCATACGGAAGATAAATTGAGAGTTTATAGAGCTGCCCGACAGATCACATTGCACAAGTTTACGATCTTCTTGCACTCACATGACATGACATCAAATAAATTATATAGTCATTTCAAGTGATTTTTTTGAAAAAAATTGCTTAAATTTGGCTAAAGAATATTTAAGAAGCAAAATAAGATCTATTTTTCTCAATTTTGGATGTACTTATTTTGGTGTGGCAGGCTACAGGAAAACAACCGGTTGACTTTGTTACAGAATAATTTCACAGGACAATGCTTACATTTGATGATTGGTAAATCGCTTAGTAAATTGAAATTTATTGCCGAAAAATGAATTTTTTTTGATCGGCTAATATACTATTTTATATAACACTTAAATAGATCCTTGTCATTTGATTGGAGTATTCTCGGTCACATGTCATTAATATAATAATTGCATGCTACTCAGCATATACTGTGCATTTTTGTTTCCATTTTTGCGTGCAATTTTGGTTCCATAAACGTTTTGTTTCCATTACACGCCTCATGCGACTTCACAAAACGCGGGTCCAACTAATGCACGCACAGGTATAGTGGAACTTTGCGTTGCTTAGGCTATTATGGATCACGGTGATTGCGGTGCAGCAGCGAGTCCTTGGAACTTGCGGTCTTTGGCGTAGTGACCAATGGAACACAATCTTGTTGTTTCTGCTGGCAAAGTTATGTTTTCGTTCCTGTCAGGATCCCTTCCCCGCCTTGGAGGTTTCTTTAACCAGGCCTCAATGCAGTGACTATAGCAAGTAGCAGTAGAAGGTATATTAAAAGTCCACATTTAAACTGAAATGTCTTGAATTGGAAACATCATCTTATTTTCAAACCAGTACAATGAGGACTACTTTTGGTTGCATCTGAACTGTCACGGACCCTGAATGAAATACCAACAATGATTCAAGACCCAAATCCTAAAAAAGAAGTCAATTATTGAATTCAAGATTTTCCACCAACCTGTTTACTTGGGTGAGGGCTTAAGATGGTAAGATTTGCCTGGGTGCACTCATATATAGCATATGTGTATGCAGCTTATAAGAAATCCTATTGATTTTGGTTTTGGTCTTGAATTGGATCTGAAGTTAAAAATGCTTTCCTGTTGTTTACAAATGCCTAATTTCCTATTCACGGGGGCTTAAAGTTGAGATGATTTTTCCAATTCAAGACCTTTTTCAGTTTTTACATTGTATTAAGCCTAGCCCTGCAGAGCTAGCCCGGGGTTCCGTAGCAACTTGCTATCTGACAAGCGGCAGCTAGCTAGCTAGCCTACTTACGTAGTCAAGCTAGTCTGAGTTTTAATCAAATGACCAGGATCTACTTAGATGTTATAATATAAAACAAATAATGAATGTTTTACTTCGCTGCAATGGTAAGAATATTTTCATTCGTTTGAAAGATTGAAATGTTTCCCTGAACTTGGGCTAACAAACTTGGCATGTGCGAACTCTCAGGCCATCAGTGGATATATCAGGAGTGTTTTTTTAACTATTTTTTTTCAGCTTTTCATTTTGATATCCTTAAAATACTTTCTCCTCTATTTTTGGTTTATTATTTACACCATTTTAACTGGCGGCTTACCTTTAAAATCTTACTCACTTCATACTGCACCATTTTGTCTTCATCAAATATATCTATAACTCTTTCTATACCATTGATTCTGCTGAAGTTCATGTAGCGACATAAATTCTTCTACACTCAGTGAGCCAGAGTTGTCCAAATCAAGTTTCTTTTAAAAAATCGTTACCTAATCTTCTTAAAAATTTCTTCTGCATCGACTTGAGAAAAAAACTATGAAAGAATTTAATAGACTGAGGTCAATCATCCTGTATCCCTAACAGCTCTGGCACAAAATACCACACATTCATATTGTGGTAGATTGTGTATATTGATAGTTACAGAACCTACAATATTTTGTTGGTAGTTTGTGGTATGTGATCTTACTCATTGACATATAAAGTGTTGTACATCCACGTATCCCGCACCACCCCACCGCCATGTGTAAGCCTATGACTCCAAGGTTCCCCTGTACTTTGTGGCCTATGGCACAGTTTGTTGTTGTTATTACTGTGGTATTTTGTGGGATGATGAGTTACTTAATTGGTAAGAGTTATGATTTATCGAACTACTAAGCATATCCACAATATACCAAATCAAATTTTGTGGTAGTTTGTGTCTATGGAATCTGAAATGAGGAAAGTTGTGATAGATTGGATCGGGTGGGTAAGTCCTCACAATATCCAGCCTGCAGTGTTTGGGTTAGGTAAACCAATTTGCTAACACTACCTATGGATAGATACTATAGCAACCACACACTTGCCATGAAGAAAACATCATGTGCGCACCGGTTTTTGGAGACTAAGGGGCAATATTTGTGAAATCACTGTCCACCTGTTTCGCATCGCTGGTTGACCACCCCACTTTTTTTTTTTGACATTGTGCGAAAACCTGATGGGCAAGGTAGTTTGGCAAACCATCAACTTGGGACATACTTGTCATAAGGCTCTGCAAGCTACGCTTCATGCATGCACACAAACCATAAGCTTGTTCTTATCGTGTCCAACACAGGGTTCTCTCAATATGATCTAGCCAGAGCTGGGAACAGCGTCTGGCTGCTTCACTGAATTCTGTCTGCAAAGGTCCTTGCATTGTTTCTCGCATGGCAGACCAAGAGATGTTGGCATTGTCATTTAGCTTAACTAAAAAAAGACATGGTCCCAATAGGTCGTCCGCTTATGTGGTGTGACCCCTAATGTCTTCTAATGTGCGCATAAGCACACTGAATGACTTCATAAAGCCTTATAAAAATCCTTACCTATAACATAAACACACCAACAAATAAAGATGCCTGCTATCAAATTGACCTCTGCAAATTGAAACAGACAAAACATACCACCCCTTTAGTAACCTTTCAATTCACCAAAGGTTTTGACTCCCACCTGAATTCTAAGATGACCAATTTTAGCTGGTGAATAGCTTTCCATTTTCCTGTCCTGCCTCATCTAATGCACCTCTCACTGGGACATCAGCCACCCTCGCTCACCTAACGCCTCTCCCTCCTTGGAACATATCCTGTCCTAAAAAACAGTGCTCCCTCCCCCTCACAGATTTTTCAGACCAAAAAAAATGATGAGTTGAGTCAGTTTGTATTAATGATTTCCCAAAAGGTATAAATTCAGGAAAATCCGAGAGAAAGTCATCTAAATATACAAATCTACAGTCGTGCAATTATCTTCCTCTTCCTTCCGTCAAAATGCTAAATACTTTATTAGGTATTTTCCACAGTTTTCTCTAAAGTATATTCACATATTTTGGAAGAGAAAGGTGAATTTAGGTGTTTAGTGAAATATGTTTTGATCCATATAATAGGGACTCCATGTTTAGATCAGTTCATTGAACCACAAATTTAAATCACGTCAAGGATTCAGTACGGAAATTATCCAAGGCGGTTCTCAACAGCACAAGCCTCGCCTGCTTTCGCGATACTGTAGACCAAGAGCAATCACCTACCAGATTGCAATGTACAAGTAGAGTGTTCCCAAAGAAGTTGTGCAGCAGATACAGTGGAAGATTGCAGATATCCCCCTCCCCAGACACCCCACCCCCGCCCCCAAACACTACAACACCCACCCCTATGCAACACCCCACCCAAGTCGAAAACGAAGGAGCCCCCGGAATGGGTCCGACCGGGGGAAAATATTATTGTGGAAAAGCTATCAACGGGGGGGTGGGGTGTATGACAGAAGAGATGAAGAGGGGAAGAAGGGAGATACGACGCAGGTAAGCCGCCCCTCCCCCCCGCGCGGGCCTCCTCCCCACAGCCGGAAAGGAGGCCGCCCTATCAAAGCCGCCCACCGGCCCCCCCTGTACCCCTCCGCCCCTCCCCCCTTCCCACCACACTTCATAATTTATTAAAAAAAAAAAAAAAAAAACCAACCACAACACCCCCCCCCAACACCTACCCTCAACAACCACCCACCTCCCTCTTCCACCATCCATCCATACCTTTAGCCCATTGCCCACCCCCTCCCCAACACTTAGTCGACCCCCTCCGACCCGACCCAGCATCCGAGGCCCTCACCCCACACCCCCCCCCCCACCCCCCACCTCGTCGCCGCACCCCCCCCCCCAATCGGTGGACTCCCTCCCCCCCCCCCATCACTTCCCCCCCCCCCCGCCCTCACCCACCCCCCCCTCGGCCCCCCCCCACCCCCTCTCCCCCCCCCCCCCTCCTCCCCCACCGCCTCCCCTCCCCCCCACCCGCTTCACACCGGACCCCCTCCGCTGTCCGGTGATGCTTCCCCACCCCCCCGCCAAGGCGGGCTATAACCCCCCCCTCCTGTGCGGGCCCCCTGCTCCCTCCCGGCCATCCCCCACCACCGGGTGCCGAAACCATTCCCATTCCCTCTCCGCCCCCTCGCCAGACGGCTCTCCGCCCCCCCACACCCCCCCCTGCCAGGACCTTCGCCCCCCGGGGCCTATTCAGAAAACCCAAACATGCCCCCTCACCGCACCCCGCCCGCCTGGGGGGGGCCCCCTCGCGCCCCCCCCTTCCTCCCAGCCCCCAGGACCCCCTCCCCCGATCTCCGCCCCCCGACAACCCCACCCACCTCTCTCAGCTATCCCGTCCCTCCCTGCTGGTGCATGCCATTGCCCCACCCCCCCGTCGGGACCGGGGCGGCACCCCTGTCCGCGCCGTCGCAGCCGCCGCGAGTGTGCCTCCGCTGGTGAACCCGCTCCACCCCCATCGTCCCCCCCCGCCGGTCCCCCCGCGGCCCCGCGGCGTTCCCACCCCCACGTCCCGCGACAGCCTCCCCCGCCCCCCCACGACTGGGATGACAGAGAAGAGGGGAGGGAGTCCGGCTCCCCCCCCAGAGCCCGACGATTGATATAGAGCGGAAACCGGATTCCCCTAGCATACGATGATGACCTCTCCAACACCACCGCACCACCCACCCCCTCACCAACAAAACCACCGCAACACCACCCCACCCCCCCGCAACACCACCACAACAGTCCGCCACCCCCTCCCCCCACATACCCCCTCCCACCCGCTCATAATGTAGGGAATTTTTCCCCGCCTCAACCCCACCCCAACCCGGCCCCCCCCTCCCCAACCCACCTTCAACACCAACACCCCACCTCCCTTCCCCAACACCCACCCACACCCGACCCCTCTGCCCAACACAACACTCCACAACAACCCCACCCCGCCCCCCCCTCCCCAACACACCTCACACATCCCGCACCCCTCCCAATCACCTAACAGCACCCCTTCAACACCCCCTCCCCCCTCACCCTCAACAAACACCTAAACCCCATCCCCCCTCTGCCAACACCACCTAACATCCCACCCCAACCCGTTCTCCCCCCACCCCAACACCACCTTCACCCTCAACACCGCCCCCACCGCCACGTTTTCCCCCACACCACCGGCCCCAACCCCCCCACACTCCCTCCCCAACATTCACCATCCTCAAAACAAACCCTCCTCCCCCACCTCCCCCTCCCCACCAAAACCCATCACAGCCCCCACCCCGCCATTCCCCTCCTCCAACGAACACCACCCACCAACCGCTTCACACCATGACAACACCTCCACCCCTCCCCAACACCTCCCTCATCACACCCCCACCCCCTCCCCCCACACCCCAACCCCTCAACACCCCACCCCCCGCTCCCTCCCCTAACGACAACCTCTAACAACAAGCCCCAAGCCCAACCCCACCCAACCCCCCCTCGCCAAAACCCAGCCACCCCTCAACACCCTCTCCCCCAACAACCCTTCAACCCCCACCTAGTTGCCCCTTCCAACACCCCTCACAACCCACCCACCCCCGTCCCCCACACCCACCTCAACAGTACACCCCACCCCCTCCCAACACCACGCACTACAAAAGGCTAACAACCGCCACCAGTGGGCGCCCCCCCGATTACCGGACCGTTGCAGTTCCGCCCTCCCCTCGCCCCACCTCCCCCCCGGCGGGCCCCGGCACCCGCGCACTCACCCTCCCCCCTCCCAGCTCCCAGGGCCCTCCGAATGCCCCCCCCTTCCCTCCCAACACCATACCTCAACAACATACCCCCTCCCCAACCCCACCCGCTTTGAGGGCGTGAATCCTTCCGGGACCACCCTGGTTGTCCTTGTCATTACACCCACACCACCATCAACACCCCACCACCCCGCACCGTCAACCCCCCCCTTTTCCGCACCCCCCACCCTCCGCAACACTCCCCACAACGAGCACCCCAACCTCCCACAACACGACACCCCACACGCCAACATACACCCCCCACCCCTCCCCAACAAGTTCCCCCACACCTCTCAACACCGACACCCCACCCGCTCCCCCCCCTCCCCAACACCACGTCCGGTTGATAATCCTTAACAACCAACCCAACCCCCTACCCAAAACCGCCCAACCAAACCCCTCAACAATCACCCCCTCCCCAACCACCCTCAACAACCCCACCCCCCCTCCCAACCCCACCTTCCCCCCAGCCCCATTTCCCCTCCTCCCCAACCCGCACCTCAATCACCCCCACTCGGGCCCCTCTCCCCACCCAGCACCACTTCCCCCGCCCCCCCCTGCCGGCTCCCCCCCCTCTCAGCGTGTCCGCGGCCCCCTTGATGCCTCCCCCCCAAAACCCCCTTGCCGGGTTCCGTCCCCGCTGCTCCCGGGTGCCCCCCCCCCTTGCCCCTCCATGATGGCCCATCTCCCCCCCCCTTGCCGGTTATCCGCCCGCCGGACCCCTTGTGACCCCGCCCCCGCTATAACGCACGGTTGCCTGACCCCCACCCCGTGGGGCCCCCCCCCACAACACGCGTTCTCTTGCTAACTAGAGTCGTCCCCCAGCCGCCCTGGTAACCACCCATCACCAACCCCACACCGCCGTGGCCATGTCGAATAAAAGGTTTTGGAAGTGCGGATGTAAGAGAAAGCCGCCCATGGTCGATTTGTGTCTACCCCCTCCCCCGGCTCAATCTTCCCCCCCCCCCCCGAGCCCACCCAACCTGCGTCCCCAACACAACATCGCCCGTCAACCCCTCACCCCTCCCGACATGCCACCACCTCGAACAAAACCCCGTCTCCCAACGCCCAAAACACCTCACCACCTTCTTCCCCCAACACCAACACCACCGTCAACAACCCAACCCCCCTCGCCCAACACGCCCTCAACACCATCCCCCCCTCCCCTCACACTAACTCACCTCAACACCCCACCCCCTCCGCAACAACAACAAGCCCATCCCAACACACACCCACGCGCTCAACAACCAAAAACCCAACCCCGTTCCTCCCCATACAACCCCTCAACAATAAGCAGCCCGCCCCCCTCTCCTCCCCCCGTCCCCCCACATGGATACTTCACCCCATCACAAACCCTATTACCCCCCCCCGCGGGTGCGCCCTCCGGCCACCCGCGTGGTAGGTAATCGCAATCGCCCACCCCCACCTCAGGCGTTACCCCTTGTGCGCCTCGCCTAATTTTCGCCTCGATTACCCCACCCCCTCTCCTCCCCATGACGCCCCCTTTCCCGCAGCCCTTCTACCCGCCGCCCCTACGCCCCCGTGCGCCCCCCAGGATGAATCCCCCGCTTATGAGGTCACTCCCTCCTAAGCACCCCCCCCTCCGCTTCTCCCTTGAAGATCCCTCCCCGAAATATTGCATATCCAATGTACTTTTTCAGCTATACAGCAATTACGCATATTTAATTAGGTCAATTGTAACACAAAAAATTCCCCTTTAATTGGCCCACATGCACTTTGACCTAATTATGATTCACACAAAAGATGAATGCCAACCTAGTCTTTCATGTAGTTAAGAAATTTTGCATATCCGATGTACCGTTTCAACACGATCAGAACAATTAATGCATATTTAATTATCTCATTTACATACAAGAAGCCGCAGTATATATTACTTTCAATGGCAACAATATGCGCAAACCGCATATTGGCCTCATGCAGTGAAGTGAATTTTTGTGGATCCGATGTACCGGTTTCAAAATTATAGATGCATAGTAATGACGCTGATTTTTGCATATTTAATTGAGCTCATTTGCATACTAATTTGCCCAAAAAAGATATAGGCCCAAAATCTAATCGTTTCAAGAACTCTTCAGCCCCCCGCTTCCTTCCCCACCAATACATCATTATACCTCCTACTGAACTCCTGAAAAACTTGTAACAAGCCTTTTGTTTCTTAACATTATGCAAATTAGACACTTAATTAGCATATTTTTAAATGCCCAAAATGCCACTTTGAGGACCCCAATTATGATTATTCACCCCAAATGGTGCATGGCATAGTAAATTCTTCTTTTATGCCGCGCATGAATTTTTTGCCTATCCTAGTAACGAGGTTTCAGAGATACATAATTGACGCATATTTAATTAGCTTTCTTTGTGCATCCTAACCGCAGTATCACAAACGTTCAAATTGCAAAAAAGATGCGCACCATGATAGCATGCAGTGAAGGAATTTTCGTCCTGTACCCAGTTTCAAATTAATAAGCAATTAAACGCTGTGTTTTTGCATATTAATTAGCTCATTTTGCATACTTAATGTTTTCCCGAAATCGCCCGAAATCTAATCAGGTTCGAGAACTCTCCAGTCCGCTGTCCACTAAATCACCACCACTTTACATCATCATAACGCCTTATACGGAACCCAGAAAACTGTACCACCTTGCGGGAAAATTGTCGTTATTATGCAAATAGATACTTAATTTGCATCTTTTACGCCCAAAATCAATTCAGGTCGAGAACTCGTGGACCCCCGCTTTCTTCCATCCACCAAGTTACAAATCATCGTAGCCCTTACGGAACTCCAGATAAATCGTTCACAAGCACTTGAACACGCACGGCGGCAGACAGACAGCATGACAGAACAGCATACAGACAATACAGACGGACGACAGACGGACAGACAGCCAGACAGCAGACAGACAGTACGGACAGATCAGACGACAGACAGACAAAAAGTGATTACTAATCGCTGCCGAACAAAGTTCGGCGAGAAACAAAAAAAGAATTTGCCTGGAAAATATATTTGGTACTGTTGATCTCTCAAATAGCTACACAAGATCTTTTCCATACATGGATTAGCTATATGGCTATGGTTTTTTAACATATACCAAAAGCTTAATGACACTTGGAGAGGGGGGGTGGGTTGGGGTGGGGTTTTTGGTGGGCTGGTGGGTTTGTTGGTGTGCGGGTTGGGGGTGTGTTATTGTCTGTTGGTGGCGGGCCCTGTACGCAGTTCCACGAACTGACACTGCGGGATGGTCACCGGAGTTGTAAACAAGAAGAGGACCGCGAATAGAGCAATAGTAACCGCGAATAAATAGACGAGACGATGAAGCAGAGTCTGTTTTCAAGTTTTAAAACATATGTGCGAGATTATTTAAAGAGAGAGGAGTGGGAACGGGCGGTGTCTGGTGAGTGGACGGTACGATAAAAGGAAGAAGCTGGGATGCCATGTGCGAGGGTTATGGCAGTTAGGGGAGAATAAAAAGATGGGACGAAACGGGTAGGGCACTGAGATAAGTGAGATGGGCAGTAGCCAGAGAGAATGGAAGAGCTTAGAAGGCGGGGTTCGCGGCATGGAATGTTGACGGACTTGGAAAAGTAATAGAGAGAACAGTGAAATGGGATGATCGGAGTAGGCGGTTGAGCAAAGTGGAGACGCGGGGGGGGAGGGTGGGTTATTAGGAGGGACAGAGTGTGGGAAAGTGAATATCTGGGAATGAGGCCCCACCAAAAACTGTGCATCAGTCAAGCTGAATTATTTTGTGATGTATATTCAGTATCGACCTAGCTTAAGCTCCATAGCTTAACAATGTTTGGGTGATTCCTCCTTGTGTTAGCTCTGGACATGCTTAAACAGCCTAATGTTTTGACGGAATTTTGTCAACCACCCAAAGAGTACCAATTTGTTGAATTTTGCCAATGTGCAACAACGAATAACATGTATGCTTCATATTTCATCATAGCAATCTGTACCAATGTTAGAACATCCCAGAATATAATGGACACCCATACGTTTCCTTATTCTAAAACGTCCAATTAAAAATGATGTGCGGACGTTCATTTTCCGTCAACAATTTGAACAACAACTAAATTTTAAGCTGACCATTTGCCTTACATTAGAGCAAGGTTATGTTAATTACTTGGCTTGTATAAATAGGTTCATATATCCAAACAATTTTTGAAACAAAAGAATCGGATGTCCGCATTATTAAAACAACAAATTGATTTTTTAAATATTATCCTTAAAAAGGTAATTTTTTCCGTCAACAATTTTTGTAACGTACGCAACATTACATTCTGTTACCTAGGTGACAACTACTTGACCTTGTAATTTAATTGGTATATTTAAAATAAAAGGCCTCGAACACACTTCCCACAGAAACAGGCAATAAATCCCCATCCTATCATTTTTACCATTTACCCTGTATGATGCCATTGCATTTTTTTTTTTTCCGTCAACTACTATGGTCACGTTCGCGAACGCTAGTCGTCCCCGCAACACAGCATCCGAGGTTTTCTTATAAAATTGGAGAATCAAGAAGATGTTTGTATATGTACATTTACCAGATGATTGATAATAAGAATGACCTTTCTTTTTTAACACTAAATTTTTACTTGGTCTTGTTTACTATTTAAATGTTAGTTAGCAAAATGTGTTGCGACGTTTACTTGGTGTGAATGTTGACGGAAAATAAGCTATTTGAAGGCCTTTCTTAATAGTTGTATTTATTATTTAAATCATAATCTTACGTTTAATAATTTACACTGAAATAAGCCCTCTGTAATTGTGATTTAAGTGAAAATGTGCATTTTATACACTTCGATTTAATTGTAATTTAACCATCTTGTTAATGATTTTGTCATTAACTTTTTATCTGTAAAGCTGTATTACAGCTATATAGGGTAACAGGTTTCAGATGACCTATTCAATAATTTAACTCTTTTTCATTTCTTTATTGCAAACGTACACTTATCACAGGCAAAAACCGACCATGCTTTTGTGGCGGGACTTTACATTTGAATTTTGACAGGTGGATCAGCATTTTATCATTGCTTAGACTTTAGAATGACCTGTGTATGTTGTCTAAGTTTATTTGGCAAAATTAAAAGCTATGAAAAGAAAACAAGACCAAAATACAAAGAATATTAAATACACAAAACAAAATTAAAAACATGCATATTATAGAATATGTTGCGGACGTTACATTAACAGACACCTTGTCAACACTTAATATTCCCATGCTGTAGTTGCATGGTGCTACTTGCTATGGATAGGTGAATGAAAAATACTTTTAATTGTCAACAACCTCTTTATGTGTTATTTTGAGGTCAAAAAAAACCATGCGAGCATACCAATTTAGTGCAAAAACAGTGAAATCCCTTGATTTTTTTGAGATTTTAATAAGGCAAAAAAATTAGCTCAAAAGGGTTATGAATGATATTATGTGTAACTGTGTGTTTCCAAATTAAATTTAAGAAATATATTACAGATTCATATTGATTTCCGCTATTTAGTTACATACTGCTTGTTCCCAGATAATTGACCTCAACAAGGGTATTAACTATCCCAATTTAGCAGCAATTTGAGTGCCTGTTTTTGTTAAATACCTCAAATCTGTCTGGGATTTAATTTTAATTTGGTCTGTAAAAGTACCAAATTTAATTGTACGTTCAGATTTGAAATGTTCAAACTAATAAGAAGTATTAGACAAAAAAGGAATGTCTGCAATGTTTTGAGATCGGTTATCTCAGAGACAGCCGCAATCAGTAGTGTAAGAATAAATGTAAACGTCCGCAACAACGTATTATAGAATATTTTATGTAATTTGAATTTAAAAGTTAGGATTTAGTGTGTTATTTGGCTATAGTTTTTTTTTTTTTTTTTTTTTTTTTTTTTTTTTTAAAACTTTTGAAAGTAAAATGATTACATTGTTATCTTCTGAAAGGAGAAGCGTATTGCTAAATACATAGGAATTGAAATTAAAAACCTTAGCATCAAAATATTTATACATCGCATTGTACGATACCTTTTGGTATGTAAAATGTTAGTTGCATAAAGTTATTGCTAAAACATGACCGTGTTTATAAATTTAACAAGTAAATGCCTTGAAGAAGCACAACACAGTGCCATTGTTGACATGATGATAACGTCCGCAACACGGAAAGGATCCTCAAACAATTTTAATTTAAGGAGTTTTTCAAAATTGCGGTTGTGGTTCAAGAAATTATCTCAGTTGGTTGTATGCACACATGAAGTAATACCATGATTAAGCCAAAAATCTTTAAAACTTTAGACACACTTTTTGATGTCAAAACTAGTAAATATGAGGATTTTTGTCATTCCTTTGGTGTAAAAAAATTTCTAGTCACCACAGAAATATGAAATTTTGAAAATAATCCGCTGGTGTTTGATATTTCACCCTCTGTTACTTGGGTCATCAATATGTAAAGCAAATGGGAGCTTGAATGGTGTCATTGTCATGCAAGGTGGTTTTCACAGAAAAATGGAGGTTTTGCTCTACACTCTATCTGTAACCCATAATCAAATAAGATTAAGGCCTCAAATCAGTTATTTCATAAAATATGGTTGTCCAAGTTGAAAAAATATATAAGAAAAGTTCTCTACAATCACTTTAATTTTCACTCATCTATCACCACCCCCTTATGTTGACACTTTTGGATATTTAAAAAAACCAGAGCCAATATAATCCCAATTTGTTAAATTTTACATCATTTATATCCTGGAAACTATTAAAAAACTAATCCCGAGTTTTTTTTACACAAGTTATGTATGATCAATAATGGGGATCTGATGATTTTTTGGGTTTGTTTTTCCTTCAACGTGAAAAATCATAACCAAGATATGGTTAGTAGAAATAAAAAATGTGTACCTACAAATTGGTAATTGCACAAAAACAATGGCTAGTATTCTGGAAATGGAGACTAATAACTTAGTTCTGGGTTTAATCGATATCAGGGTTTAGTCCAACATGAGTGGACCGTTTTCCCTTTCCTTTCCAACATACTCTAAAACTGTGTTGTCTCTATGTGGAAAATTCCTCATGGATGGGCCGAAACGGCCCATCCATGAGTAATTTTCTCACCTGTGACATTTAACTTTCCACAGTATTTTTGAAAGGAAAAAAAGTCCACTCAGGTAGGACTAACCCTTGGTGTTAACCTGGGTCTAAAGTTAGCTCCCTTTCAGAATACCAGCCATTGTCAATGTAGCTATTGTGTCAATTGCATTTTGGGGAACATTTTGTTCATAACATTCAAAAGGAAACATGTTCCATTGCATTAAAGGTCCTGGCCGATCGCTAATAGCCTCGTCCCCAGGGTCCCCAGATTTTAGAAAACGGTTGGAAATTTTTTTGGTATCAAAGAAAGTACTATTTTTTCCCCTCATTTTACCCTGTGAATCTTAGGGCTGAAGGATTTTGGTTTGGATGTTGTTTTTTTTTTTTTTTTTTTTTTTTTTTTTTTTAATTTTATACAGTACTCTAGGGGGATTACAAAATGTGTTTAGCTCTAACTTAAAAACGGGTTGAAATATTGGCGCAAAACTTTACAGATGGGGTTTTGGGGTGAAGGCCATTCTATCAAGATGAAAAATTTATAGACTTAAAGGTGCAACAAGAGATTTCAAATAGCAGGTGTCCCTAAAAATGTGAACATTCTGAGTTTTTGCACTGGTGTACAGATTTATATCAAAAATAACCCCATCTGAAATGATTAAGCTGAGACCTCTGTCTTTGGTAGAAAAATTGTGAAATTTTTAATTTCCTATAGGAGCAAATAGGAAATCCAGCCTATGTTTTCTATTTAAATACCGTGTTGTTCCTAATAAACGCCCCTGCTCTAATAAAACGCCCCCTACGATTTTTGGATAAAACAATTCAAGAAAATGAGTTAAGCTTACCCAAATCATGTGATTTAATGGCCGGCACTGTCGTAATCCGTATCATAATCGCTGTTGTCGCGCATCAATGCTTTCTGCTTATGATCCGTCACTAATGATAACAGCCCAAGCCCATTATAACAATCTTACAGCACGGAAAAATGCACTTTCTCGTTGATTTCGCCAGGCCACCCTCGCTCATAAAATGATCCTTAGATATCCAAGAACATCGTCAGGCGTGTGGTTTGTTCATTTATTGGAATTATATTGGTAATCAGTGAAAATAAGTGTGTGTGAGGTGATTTTTGCTGAAATTTTGACTTTTCATTTTTGATTGTAATAAACGCCCCGCCCCTCCTTTTGAAAAATGCACCGCCCCCGGGGCGTTTATTAGGAACAATACGGTATAAGCATATCACCTTTTGTTTTCATTTTAAGTTATTTCTGTAGCCAAATAATGGGTAGGGAATCTATTGCATGTCTATCTATATGAAATCCCTATATATATCATAGAAAATATGGATGGTTTGAGATCTCTCGCTGCACCTTTAAATTGGGCCATCCCCCTTTAGCTTTAATTGTGGTAATGAGAAATATATAAACTTTCTTCTGATACCAACATTTCAATTTTGGCGATCCTGTCTTGGGGTCCACGATCATATATAGGGAAGAAAAATTACTTTTCCATCAGATTTAAGCTAGCCAACAAATTTAAATAGTTCCCATTAAGCTTTTCCAACAAGGTTAAATCGTTGGAAGGAGGGCAGGGCTTTGACTTATGAGGGAAATTATGGGGTAAAATAACAAGGTGAAGACAATTTTTGAAAAGTGCTAAAAACATTGATTTTCGGCAAGGTTTTTGGCTCGAAAAAACACTAAAAATGCGTCCATTTTTATCGTACTAACCTGTATCGACGTAGCTATAAATCCGTTACTAGAAAACAAGGTTAAATTGTTGGAAGAAGGGCAGGGCATCGATTTATGAGGGAAATTACGGGGTAAAACTGAAACACGGTTGCGAAAGAAATGGCCGCCATTGCGAGAATCATGGAACTAAACTCCCGAGAAAAGTGAGCGCTCATTGGTTGATTTTTTTTAAGGATTTTCCATCGCGGTCTCTGATTGGATAAAAGTCCAAAAAACTCTACAGGGGAGTAGAGACAACTATCGAAATAGCGGAAGAACGAAGTTGTTTTTGTCGAGCGTAATGCCCGCGTAATGGAACTGCGTGAAGCACTCGTGGTCTTGTGTGTCAAGGATCGCAGTACAATAAACGGGATACGCGCTACATACGCATTTGATTTGGACGCCTTACTTTTGCCCATCCGTAGCCCAGAATGCATCAAAGGGAGTGAGTATCAAGGCTCGGTAACAGCCACTCCCGACAGCTCAATGCCGATTTCCGTTGAAAGTGGACCAAAAAGCAGGTAAAACTACTTTTTTTGAGCAAAATAAGCTGCATAAATAGATGATTTGGATCCAAAACACACTTAGGGGAGCTATTAAAACTTGATGCTAAAGATAAACTTGATGCTCAACTATAATAACCCTATATATGATCGTGGACCCCAAAGACAGGATCGCCTCAATTTTGTTGGGGGGTTTTGGCCAGCAGAATGAGGTTGTCAATCAGGTTATACACCTTCAACTGCACCAAGTTGTAAATAAAGTGACAAGCATGTCCGCAAAACATTGTCCGACATCATGTCTCAATTTTTAAAATTCAGTTTCTATTCCTCTCACACAAGTGGTAAGGTTTTTGATGTTAATGTGCATGCAATGCAAATGATATGTCTCAAAGTACCCACCCACCACATGCCGACCACACAATATAGTCCATTCGGATCTAAATATGCACAAGGGTTTTAAAGGTGCTTGTTCCGATTTATGTGCATTGTGTTCTCTACTTGATATGAGAGCCTGGCACTTGCACATACACCCCATCAAGTACCGTGGGAAACAAACTTGCTACGCAATAATGCACGTTGCAAAGCCCTATACTGTGCTAATATTGATGGTTAACCACTAAAACGGCGGTTTTTTGTTTATATCTTGGGAATTAAATGGATTTGAGGGCTCAAATTTCAGGACGACAAAGTGAAAAACTACAGCCTTTCTCTGATATCAAAATCGATACTACTACTTCGATACTACTCTACTTTTCCGTGTACATCAGGGAGGTTCCAAGACGCTCATAACACGCACCTTTAATTATTTTTCTCCAACAACACATCTCAGTTCCAAACTGGTAAGTACTGTACGTCCCATCAATACTTGGTTTTAAATATCCTAACATAATCACACACCTTATAGTCATTCAAATCTAAATAGCACCGAGTATTTTAAGTATTTGTCATTTTGTCTTACAACACAACTCAAATCACATTTTCTCCCTTCGTTCCCCCTAGTTTCTGGAAAATGCTGTCCCATCACACTTGGTTTGTATAAAATCCTAACCATAATCACACACTGTAGTCCATTGGATCTTTTTTTTTACCTTTTTGTATTAGGCACTGGCGACCTCACTCCCACGTTTTAGGCAGTGTCCTCGTCCCTTCACCATGTACATGTATGCATTCCAAATACTGTTGTTTACTGTTAATAGATTCTCACTTATATCTGTCAGTACTTTTGAAAAATATGTTTTCCATTTAGCCATAGTTTTATTACTTTATCATTTGTTATACAACCAAATATTTCATCTTTGTACATATTCTATGGATATCTATTAAGGTTTATCATCTGTTTTATTTTGCATACATGTTTTTTTGAAGAGACAAAATAATCTTAAATCTGAATCTTAATATGCGGTAGGATTTTAAGTTATGTTGTCTACACAATCACATTTTGTCCTACTTTTGTGGGTACTTGTACTTCCCAATGCAATACTTGGTTTTAAATCCTCACCATAACACACAATATATTCCATTCAGATCTACATAAAATTGCCACGGATTTTATGTACAATGTATTTTTCTTTTTTCTACACAATCACATCAGTAAGTTTAACTGGTCTTGACCATCAATACTTGGGTTGTAAATAAATCCTAACCATAATCATGCACTATAGTCCATTCAAATCTAAATATGCACTAGGATTTTAAGACAACTCAGCAAAAAAAGAAAGTCCCCCGTCTGCTTCTTTTGCCGTAAATCCAAAAAAGTATTTATTTTTATCTTCAATAAAAATACTCGGTCCTCGGACCGCTGTTGTCGCCTGCCGTCGCGGTTAGTGATATTGGCCCTAGCTAACATGACCTTGACCTTGATATGGGCCCTTGACCTCATCAACAATGAGGGCTCCCATGTTGCACCTAAATCAAGTGTGGTTCCAATTGAACTGCAACTTTTTCAATGAGGTAATTTTACATTTTTTATCCTATTAACAAGTTGACCTCACGACCTTTGACCTGGGTATGCGACCTTTGACCTCATCAACACTTGAGGAATCTCATGCTGCACCTATGATTCAATCAGCATTGTCTGATAAGACCCCAGAGCTCCCGAGTGGATTCACTCTTGAATGATCACTCTCACGCATGGGAAAAAAACTCCCAAGAGTGATTTTCACTTCTTGGGATTTGACCAGAAAGGTTTTCAGGGGGGGGGGGGATGGGCCTCCAACTATCCTAGGACAAAACCAAAAAACGAATCATTTCATCCTCCAAAAAATAATGAAAAACTGCCTTCCGACACATTTATGAAAAGTGCGGGGAAATTTGAGAGGCATTGGATGGGCCGTGCACAATGGGGAACCGGTCAAAGGCTTCTAAATCAATATAGACCTTATAAGTGCACCTAATTTGATTGTAACCCTATTGACAGGTGCGTGCCTATAAATCCCATCACACCCACCTTGCCGAATCTGGCAGGCTAGTGATTGATTATTTAGGAAGTATTATTGAAGTCTCTCACCATCCAGTTGTCCATAGCCAAACGCTCCCCTGCTTCGATCTCTCAAAGAGCTGACAATGTTCCGTCGAACACTATTGAAAAGGAAAGTGAAAAGGATCACGTCCAACAACTTTGAATCTGAACAATTAACCCTTCAAAGTTTGTACATGACTTCACTTCGCGACGCGCCGATACTGTCCCTCCACCAAGATCGTACTCCTCACGCACAGTATATTTTATTTTGCCCTACGTATCGGGTACTTCTGAGGCTATTCCGAGAAGTTCTACAAAGAAGAATCTACGGTGTATTTTGACTACTACACGCTCGCAACACTATGCACCCTAAAGACCCTGTTTCCAAGGAACTCCAACCTCGAGTTTTGCTATTCTAGTCCTTGTGATCAGTGCCAAAGTGTACATTGGTGAAATTGGCAGATCATTGAAAAAGAGAACCGAACGAAACACCAGAAAGCGACTCAAACGGGCAACACACAAAAAATCGGCTATCGCCGCCGAACATGTGTGGACATGACCAACATAACATTGACTGGGGACAAGACTACAATTATGGACAGGAACACTAATTGGACTGAAAGGAACTCATGGAAGCTTTGCACATCACGTCTTTATCCCTAACAACTTCAATAGGACAAAGGAGCAGAAATTACTCCTGAATGGGGTGTAAAAACTACTCAAAGGATGCATCCCGACTAATGAACCGGAAACTTAATTACTTAATTACTGGGGTATCCTTTGATCATCGTTTATTGTTCTCTTCCCCCTTTGTTCACTGTGTATTATAAGGTGCAACATAATGTTGTTCGTTGCCTGATGATGGCATTCGCTAGGGTGCCGAAAGCTCCGCCTTCAAATTTGGATGCCTCTAGGGAAGATCATTATTTTCTACTCATATTGAAGTTCTATACAAATCGTATATGATTTCTATGGTGTTTTTATGAATTTGATTGTAAAATTGGAAAAGTAGTAAAGTAATCTTATTGTAATCATGGTCGGGGATATAGGAGGTGATAGGGATCAAAAAGAAAGGGCTACTAGAATTACTGATCAAATTTGCTTCAAATCCTGGCAGAAAATTAGGCGGATATTTGAACAAAAATTACTTTTTGCCATATGGAAACTCCCAGTTGTTCAGACCTCTGTATTACCCTATGATGAAGTATGCATAAATGCTGGAAATTTGCTGTTTTGACTTCCCTGAGTGTCACAGGCCTCGAAATAAAGCACTGTCAAAGAGGGTGTTTACTCCGATTTTTTTGTTAACTTCCAAGAGGATTTACTGAGACTGCCGGGGATGGAGGTGGTGGTCAATACTCATTTTAGGGGGGGCAAGGGTGGATTGAGTCAATCCCCACAATGCATCAGTTTTGGGAAAATTTCACCTCAATGTGGTCATGTGATTCAATAAAAAATCAGATTCTTAACATGTAAAAACCATTGACTTTTATGCTCATTTTACCCACAAAAGCATTAGTACTTAGGGAAGGTTTTTGCATGATATGAAAGGTCTTGAGGTGCGTGAACGTTTTGAACACTTTTTATCCCTAGTACTGAAATGTGTTTAGTACAGTACCAGTATAGGACCACATTGCAATGCATTATGGGATGATTCAAAACCAATCAATCAATCAAATCAATCAATATTTATTTTTGTTCATCACAGAATACACGCCACAAATCAATTTTAAATAATTATAAAAAATGTATACAATGCGAAGATAATGTGATATTTAGATTAAAGGTTATAACATGATGATAATTCAATATGAAGGAATTCAATAATTAAGGACAGTGATACTGCCTAGGAAATATATAATGTAATATTATTTACAAATGTCATATAATAATGTCATCACTGCTGCACCCGAGGTGAACGAGGTCACTGCTAAAAGCAAGGCGTGGGGTTGCAATGGACCTCTTTAAGATTTTACAGTATATGGTACTAAGCAACAAAAAAACAAGCAAGAACACAACACACTACACGAAACAAGTACACAATCCGACTATTAGATAAAGGAAGAAGTTGAACAGTAGAAAGAAAGAAAGCAATAAGGAATAAGAATTTGACGACAGCACTGTATGACTGAAAAGATCGTTATTTCATGTTGTTTTGAACGAGATGAGTGAGGGGGGGTTTTAGGTGGGATGGCAAATTAGACCAAAACAAGGGACCGTGGATTTTAAGTGTATTATTTGCCAGGACAGTGTTGAACATTTTTATATGACGAATAGCAGCATTCTGTTTGATCATGGTGTGTGTGAGAGTGAACGTTAAATAAATCTTCATCAATAAGATCGATTGGAATAATTTGGTTGAATTGGTAAATAAAAGTAAGCATTGGAGCCTATAATATCTTGGACTTTCAAGGTTTTAAGAGATATAAAAAGGGGGATCAGATGGGCCCAACCACAGGAGTTGTGCACGTTATGATAGCAGTGTTCTGGAGCAGAAAAGTGAATTCAGAAAAAGTGAATCTAAAACCACTGTGTTAGCCGTCAGCCCAACAGCCATAGCACCCATATAAAATGTAAGGTAAGATAGACAATTTATAAAGGGTGAAAAGAGATTTTGTGGGAGATACGTATAACTTAGAATAATTCATTATATTGGAGATAATTTGGAAATGGGTTTGGTATGAGAATTCCATAACAGGTTATGGTCAATAAGATACAAGGAATTTAGTAGTTTGAACTTGTTGGCTAAGGTGGATGTTGGCTAATTGTTATGGTCCACTTTAATGTCCGGTTAACTGTGTTTATTTTTAAAAACTCATATAGTTAGTTTTTTTAACATTCAATGATAATTTGTTTTTAGTTGAACCAGTTAGAAATAGCTTTAGTTTCATTTTTTTATTTTGTTCAGTACATTAGGATCAGGGTGGGAAAAACAGTAATTTGTATACATCAGCAACAAATAAAATGAGGTATATTTATTAGAACACAGTGGGAGGTCGTTTATATATAAAAGAAATAAAAGTGGCCCTAAAATTGAGCCTGAGGAACTCCGCAAGTGATGGAAGCTGGTTCAGAAAAAAGCTACCATTAATGCAAAAACACGTTGTTTCTATTAGTTAGGTAATTCCTGATCCAATCATTAGCAAAGCCCATGAACCCATATTAGTTAGCTTATAAAGGAGGATGTCATGATGTATGGTGTCAAAGGCCTGCTGAGATCTAAGAATATACCAATTGTGTGGAGTTTTTATCAAAATTTTCAGCAATTTTACACTAGAGTTCAGTTTATGGCCATGTTATGTAGGGACCGTTGGGCCTACTAAATCCAAACTGACGAGGGGGTATTGGTATAAGTATATTTATGTTAGTAATGAAATTAAAAATACGAATGTAAACAACTTTTTCAAGGAGTTGTTTAGATATCGACGGGGAGTATGATATAGGCCTATCATTGAAAAATCATGTTTGTCTCCTGCTTGTTTTAAAGATAGGTATTACATTCGCCTGCTTTAGTAAGCTGGGAACTGTCAAGATAAAAAGGGGAGAATTAAAAATGTGGGGAAAGAGCACCAGCAATGGATGAGATTATTTTTCACAGAGTATTGTGATGGTCATATGATGCACTGGTTTGCGGTTTTTAATCAGATGTTAAGTTTAGACGTTCCTCCGGAGAGGTTGGGATAGAAACAGGCTATCAGAGTTGTTGTAGGATGTGAAAGGGGTTTTGAATTCAGCATTTGGTTCAGGGAATTTATTAGCAAGAGCGGAAACCGATGTTAGCAAAAAGTTATTGAAGTTTTGCGGCAATTGAGGCATTATCAGTAATAATCCTTTCACCTTCACTATTAATTGAAAAAAATCGGGAGGGGGAAAGTTGGCTTCCTATTTAGGCCCAATAAATTGTTTAAAGTTTTCCATTATTCTCTGTATTCGCTCGCTTTATTTATTTTAAATTTACAGTTATTGTATGATTTTTTTTGACTTCAGACGCAATAAAGTATTTAAGTGATTGGGTTATTGTGTATTTTAATTTATTTTAACATGTGGTGGCAAGGTATGTTTATATAATTTATCTTAGTTTGAAGTGTTTTAATTAGTCCTTTAGTTACCCATGGCTTTCTTAGGCGGAGTTGCGCTTAGAGAGGTATTATCTTGTATTGGACAGGGTATGTTCATGAGTTCCGGACATTGGAAATGAATTATTGTACGCTTGGTCTGCGTCTTCCATGGTGGTCACTTGTTTCCAATCAACGAGGATAAAGCATGTTGGCCTTTTATATATGGCTTGAGCTGGCGCGATTTCCTTGTCATGGGTATGAGTGAGTAGGCCTATATTTTGTTGGGTGAGGAAGATGGAAAGTGATCGGAAAGATCGGTAAATCATAATCACCAGAGGAATTGGGCATACGATAGCATTGGTAAAATATTTATCAATTAGGGGAAACAATAGTACGCCAGTTCTGTACATGTTTAATTCGAGTTGGCGTCAATAGTGAATAAAATCATAAGAATAGAGCATGTTGATGAATTCATTAACCGGGGGGAGTCATTTTCTATTGACAGAAGGTCAATATTGAAGTCGCCCATTATATAACATGGGTCTTATCACTAAAAGGTTTTGTTTTAGGGTATTTACCAACTGAGCAATAAAATCAGAATAACTTACTAATTGGTTTGTAGACTACCATAATCTACATTTTGATGGAATTAAAGAAACCTCGATGAAAATAGAATGCAATCGGCACAGTCGAGAGAGAGGGCAGGTCTGAGACTGATAAACATTAGGTCAGAAGGGATGAAAAGTGAGGACACCACCCCCCGTCGACCATGTCGAATAAATTCTCAAAAGAGTAATTCTCGATGTCAACTAGATGGAAGCCTCATCTTCAAAATTAAACCAAGTTAGGAGAAAAACCGTAAATAGTAAAATGATGTTGTAAACTTGATAACTAATTAGCAATATCGTCAGCGTCAACCCCTCAGAGTTCTTGTTTAGGCTGCATGTTTAGCATGGAATAGTGAAGATTACATGTGCTTATAGAGGGTTCGTGGTTGTATTCATGTTTCAGTAGTATAATATTGGACCAACAAACTTTGAAAATGGTAATATCGGCGTCGTCGTGGTGTAGTGTAGAGTGCTGTCAAAAGCAAAGGTTGGAAAGTAGGGTAGAAGCGGAAGTGGGATAACAATTCAACTAATAACCAGAAAAAATAATAATAACAAATCACTATCAAACATCTTATATATTACAAACAGAAATCAATACAAATTAAGTTACAACTTATACAGTACACGAGATGGCAGGATCTCAAAAAAATCACATAAATGAAAAACTGATGGTTGCGTGTAAACATAAACATAGAATATTACAGGAGAGGAAATCTAAAGTGAAAATTACAGATAGTTAGGAAAAGTTTAAAGGGGGAGACGACAAGCAAGGAAGAAAGAAGAAAATGTACTATAAATGACTTTGTTCCTTGGATGAGCGACTGCGCGAGGGAGTAAAACAGGGATATCCATGTTAAGAAGGGTCCAAGGTACAATGAAAATATATGCAGCAATTACGTTATGGATTATTAATCAGAGAATAAATCCCTACAGAATTACATATTTGCATTGTCTAACAAGTCAAAACTAAAAGATGGTGAATCATAAGAAGGGTTACAAACAATAAACTACAGTGTAAATTAGAGTGGATACTGGGCTATAGATAGAAAAAGATAAAAGGAATAGAAGATGACCAAAGAAAGTAAAGACACACAGTGAGAAATCATAACATTTATTACACTTTGTACTATACCCAGTAAAAAATGCAGCCAAGTGGTTTAATATAATTCAGGGAATATAATAACATGTCGATTTGTGGCGAGCTAGAAAAAGGCGAAAGGGGAAGACGATGAGCAAGGAAGAAGGAAGAAGAAAAGATTAATATAACAAATGATCATGTGAGGTATTAACAACCAATGCATACGATTGAAAACCGTTCATTACATTGATGATTTGTTGAATAGGTCCATACAACTATGAATAGTACTTTAGTCATTTCATTCTTAAACAAATGAAAATTACATGATTGAAAAAGTTAATATAAGGGAAGACCCAACGTTATAGCATAGTATGGTAATATGGATAAACTTGTGAAAAAAAAAAGATTAGAGTTGAGTGGTTACATAAGCCTTGATAATGCAATCGAGTTAAAAACAAGTACAAAAATTTGTGGATAGCTAGAAAAAGAATAATAGGGGGAGACGATGAGCCAAGGAAAAGTTGGGTCTAAATGTAACCAATGATTCAGGTTGACTATCTAATTACCAAGCAATGCATACATATGAAAACATTGTCGTAGAACAGCTCATGAACTATGGCCTAATCATTCAATCGTGAACAAAGAAAAATAAATTGATGTGATGAAGGTTAATATAGGGGCCAAGGGACATTGAACTCCGTATAACCTACAGTAATGTAAACGGAATGCTATAAATCATGGTCGATAATAGGGAAATAGCCAAGGATGACTGGGGAAAACAATGGTATTTTCTCACAAGATACATCGCTTCAGTAGCATGTGCCTTTATTAAAACATGAACAAAAGAGGAATTGGTGTTTACATAAGCTTTTTAAAAAAAATAATGGTAATTGAGGAATTACAGAACATGTCATTATAACACTTTGTGGATAGCTAGAAAAGAGAAATATAGGGTAGAGATGAGAAGGAGAAAGATGAGTATACATGTAAAAATGGTCAGGTTGAATATCATAATTACCAGCAATACAGACATTGAAAACATTGATCCTAGAACAGTTTAATGTAACTATGCATAATCATTTCCATCTTTAACAAAAAAAATACATGATGAAAAAGGAAATAGGGCCATAGACATTGGGAAATCCTGATACATATAGTAATTGTAAAATGATAAAAAATTCGAAAAGTATGGTTCGCTAATAGGAACTAGCCCAGGAAAAGCTTAAGGTATAAGGAAAAACAAGTCAATTTCACCAATACTACATCCTTCGGTAGCATGTGGCCTTTATTATAAACAGTCAACAAACGATGGACTTGACGTGTTAACATAAGCTACTAATGGTAATTGAGTAATTAAGAACAAGTACAATAATATTGATAGCTAGAAAGGAATAATTGGGGTAGAAGGATGAGCAAGGAAGAAGATGGGTAGACATGTAACAAATGGTCAGGTTGAATATCATAATTACCAAGCAAATGCATACATATGAAAACATTTGATTTGGGAAACAGGTAACATGCAAACTATGTATAGCACTCTAATCATTTCACTCTTTACAAAAAACACATGTGAAAGGGTAATTTGGGGGCACAGACATTGAACTCCTGTATACCTAGTAAATGTAATAGGGAATGATTAAATTATGGTCGATAATAAGAAATAGCCCAGGAAAGATAAGTAACAGGAAAACAATGCAATTCCACAATACTTACATCGTTAGGGTAGAGGTGCCTTATTGAAATTATATGTACAACAAAAGATGGAATTGAGTGTTAACATAACTTTAATAATGGTAATTGAGTAGTAATGAACAAGTACAATTAAATTTGTTGGATAGACTAGAAAGGAGAATAAAGGGGTAGAGATGAGCAGGAAGAAACGACGATGGGTATATATACTGTAACAAATGATAAGGTTGAATATCATAATTTACCAAGCAATGCGACTATGAAAAACATTTGATCTTGGAACAGGTAATGCAACATGTATAGAACTCTAATCATTTCAAAAATTTCCCTTTAAAACAAAAAAAATTTTCCCTTTAAAAACCTTGTGAAAGGGTAATTTGGGGGCACAGACATTGAACTCTTGTAGACATAGGAACTGGTCACATAGGAATGACCTAAAACAGCTATGGTGCGATACCCATACAGAAATAGCCCGGACAAAGCTAAGTATACAGGGAAAACAATGTCAATTTCCCACAAGACACATCGCTTCGTAGCGTGTGCCTTTATTATAAACAGGAACGGAGTTGAAGTTGAATGTTTACAAAGCACAATAATGTAATTGAGTAAATGGTACATATGTTATAATTACACGGAAAAACATAATGATTAAAATACACTAATACTACGAAGCAAAGGGAGAAAAACCAAAGGGCACGATGCTATTGGTAAATGGGCATATAAAAATTGTCAAGATAGCTGCTCAAACAGCATGATTGAGGGGACACAAGTGGAGTACATAATTGTAAGATACCGCATAGAAAATTCATTGAGGAAGCAGACAAAATCAATGGAACTGGTGTTGCCCAAAATATGTAAATATTAATCAACGAAGGTGAGGAACAGAAAAGGTGATAAAAACGAGCACAATCAGAGCGTACTAGTCAAGGTGATACTAACAATCAGTTACATGCTGAGTTTTAGTCTGCTTAATCAATGAGAGATTGTTTATTAAACAATGTTGCTGACAAAAGTATTGTGGGGATTTGTGTGTACATGTTAGGGACGTGTGGGTTTGTAAAGATGGGTATTATACACGTGCAGGTGAAACAGGTATGACGGCGAAACATACCAAATTAGTAAATTTAACCACTGCCATGCATGTGTACTAAGAAACTTCATTTAGTGGGTATGAGTTGACTAAATCAGAAAATCATAATATGAGTTTCCTAAGTCAAATTGAAGATTTAAATGAGAACTGAAGAGAATTTAAGGCTTACAAGTATCAAGGGTCTGTTAGAGAGTTGACAGTTACCTTCCTGCCATCATTTGTAAGCCACGAATTCTTCCATCTTGTGTCCAAGTACTAGAAATATTTCTATCCCTAACCATATGCTGGGTACTCTGTAAATGTCATCGCTTGTTTTCGTTAGGTTCTCTGTGATAAGCAAGGGGGAGTATTTAGGTTCTTCTTGGCTCGGAATACCTTGGCTCTTTATGAGTTAGGAGATGAAACTGCATGATATAGGACTGGGTTTGATTGTGGGTCGTACCACCGCTCTCTACCAGTTAGATTTCCCCAGACGATTGTGTTCTGATCAAAATGGCTGGGTTAGGTTTCAGAAAGTCTGGAATGAATAGTGCCACAGCCACTGATGTTGTTATTCTCATCACTGGATTCTGCAACACCCATGAAGGAGCAGACAGTTACGGCGACTGTATGTTCAGGTCATCAATCGGTTTTCAAGTTCTGTCTTTACTTTTTGATTTTGGACAGCGCGCTTATCAGTACATCTACTTCGTTCTGTGTTTGGATATGTTCCATGGGTACAGACTGGTAGACCGATTGTTTTACATCAGGTGTGATTTTCTCAGCAGTAGAACTTACTGATTCGCCACGGCGTCCACACCCTCGGGGTGGGGGGTGGGGGGGGGGGGGCTTGGGAGGGGCATACTCAATTTTTTTAGGTTGGAAGAATACTTAAGATTTTTTCCTTTCTTACACAGATGGGTTACATATCATTTTTTGGGGTGTGTTAAGGAGTGGACTTACAACATTTCTTTTGGGAAAAAGATACATTGCTGGCCCATACTTTGATGGGTGGGTGGTGACGGTGACATTATAGGCTGAGGGGCCATTCAAAATTGTTAGAAATAACCTCGTTGCTCCTGATAATATTTGATCTTTATATTTTTATGTTTAAAGGCATTGGCTATTCCAAATTTTGGTTTCATGTGTTTTGGGATATTTGGATAATTTCTTTTATAATTAAATTAGGAACTTTCTACAATAGAGGGCTAAAAATGAGACAACTTTCCACAACATGAGCCGCTTAAATGTAACATTATGGCGTTTTGAATACGTGAACAATTTGGCAACAGAAAAATTGGACTGCGATCGCATTAAAAATTTTCACTCTTGGGAAAATTCATTTCACCTGGGAAAGTGTTCCCGAGGTGAAAATCACTTTGGAAAAAAAAATCTCTAACAGAACTGCTGATTCAAGTTTGGTTCCAATGGAACTGCAACTTTTCAAATGAGGTCAATTATTACATTTTCAGCCTATTTTACACTTGACCTCACAGGAACTGTGACTTGAATGTGGCCTTTAACCTCATCAAAAAGTGGGGGAGGCCATGTTGCACCTGTGACCAAGTTGGTTAAATCCATCAAGTATGAGGATAGTACAGACAAATGTTTAACCCTTGTTTCACAAAGACATAAACAAAACACAACAGACATCAACAACCAACGACAACAAACAGTGGACAAAGTTATCCCTTATGTGTCTTACTGGCCTTAGGGCAGGCGACACAAAAACTGATGGATGCGCACCCAAATTTCTCACGCAAAAAATGACAATTTACTTTTGCCCGATACTATAAGACATCGTTTTTACCATGAAAATTGTCCATTTATGAAATTTCATTCAAGAAAAAAAATTGGAACTTTATTTGTCTGCAAATTCATTTCACACAGAAAGTGAAAAAGTATCATTGCTTTCTGGTCATAAAAAACATTTATTACTCAATTTCCAAGCTTATCAACTCAGCAAGAAGCAAGCTGTTCAATGTTCAATTAAGGGGTAGGTCCACCGTCTTATAAATTGACTTCAAACACCTTTGAGAATTTTACTGTTGAACAAAGTGCGTATACGTGATGGTCTAAGTTGGCCAAAAGCGGTTGCACTATGAGCTGCAAAATCCTGAAAGATAAGTTTCCCATTTTCCTGTCGGCTTCATTATTGATGTCATCCCACAGGTTCTCAATGGGGTTGCAATCGGGGGGGGATCTATTCTTGCCGGGCATTCCATGCGCTCAATCCCGTTGTCCTTCCAGATACAGGATGGTGACATGGCAACGGTGTGAGGTGTTGCGTTATTTATCATAAAGATGAATCATCACCGATTGTGCGGATATGGCACAACATGTGGTTGCAACACCTAATAACATATCGACGGACAGTCAAGCGACCTGGAATGGACACAGGTCTGGTATTTCCATCGCAATGCATTGTGAAGTAAATGGTTAACCGTACACACTTGGAAATCAAACTTCTACGTTTCATGGAAAAATAGTGCAACTTTTTTCCCTTGCATTGAAATTTAATAAAAGGACGATTTTATGAGTAAAAACGATGGTTCTACGGGCAAAAGTTAAATGGTCATTTTTGCTAAGAAATTTGCGCATCCATCAGCTTTTGAATAATAAAAATAAATTAAATACTTTTGGTACCGTATGACCCGAGTTATAGTCATGCAGATAGAATCCCACCCAAAGTTTGAAAGAACCGAAGAGTGTAGCAAATCCTGTTATAATCCCCACCATAAGTTTTTTTCCTGTAAGGCAATAGATACCATGCAATTTTTGTTATAAGGGTCTGGTTTTTTTCACCTTATACCCAAAAGCTTAATGGACATCTTTGAGGCAGCCCTACACAAAAAATGTGTATCAGCAACTGAACTATTTTGTGGTGTATATGAAGTATAGACCTAGCGTAGGCTCCCATAGCTTAATAAAGTGTGGGTGATTCCGCCATGTGTGTGATGGACATGCTTAAACAGCCAAATGTTGACGGAATTTTGTCAACCTAGCAAATAGTACAAATTTGAATTATCTGCCATTGCAACAAAGAACAACATGTGATATTCATATTTCATTATAGCAATCTGTACCAATATTAGATCTTTTCAGAATATAATGGACTCCCACTTGTTTCCTTGTTCTAATGAGGTGGTCAATCAAAAATGATGTTGCGGACGTTACATTTTCCGTCAACAATTTCACACCAACTTTAGCCGAGCATTGCCTTAAATTAGAGCAAGGTTTTATTAATTGCTTAGCATGAAGAAATAGTTTCATCTATACCAATAATATATGAAACGAAATAAATTCTGATATCGCATTATTTTTTTTAAAAATCTATGCACTTATAAAAAAAGATAATTTTCCGTCAACATTTTTGTAACATCCGCAACATTACATTCTGTTGCCTAGGCGACAGCTACTTGACCTCATAATTTAATTTGTATATTTAAACTAAAGTGCCTCTAACACACTTCCCACAGATCCAGGCAACACTTCCCCATCTTTTTATTTTTCCCTGTATGATGCTGTTACATTTTCCGTCAACACTTGTAACATCCGCAACACTAGTAACGTCCGCAACACAATAGCAAGGGTTTTCTTATATAGAAGTAAAATCAAGAAGATATCTCTATTTGTTTATTTACCACATGATAACATAATAAGAGCAAACTTTCTTTTAAACTTAATTTTATTTCCCTTTATTACTATTTAAATGTTAGTTTGCAAAATGTGTTGCGGACGTTACTTGATGTCAATGTTGATGGAAAAATAAGCTATTGGATGCAGTTTCTTTATTAAGCTTCATCAGAATTGGAAAATATTGTACTTATTATTTAATTGTAACCTATTTTCATTAATTTAGACTAAAACAATCTATAGTTAATTTTAGTGAAAAAAATATGCATTTTATTATGATTTTAATTGTAATTTTAACCATTCATTAATGATATGTCATTACTTTGCATCTGATAGAAGTATGTGACATTTATATAGAACAGCACTTTTAAGATAGCCCTATTTCAATAAATTTAACTTTTTTTTTCATTTCTTTACCTGCAAAGTACCCTTTTCACAGGTAGAAATCACTGCTTTTGTTGCGGACGTTACATTTGAATGTTGACAAGCAGATCATACCTAATATCAGTGCTATAGAATTTTAGAATATATAATTGGTTTTAATTTTATTTTACAAATTCAGAAGCTAAGAAAAAGGAAATAAGACAAAAACAATAAAAAAAAAAAATACAAAAGCCAAAATGAACTTGTCAACATTAATGGTCCACATGCTAAAGTTGCTATGCCAGTAAATATTAGGAAAAGTGGCAGAAGAATAACTTATAATTGACCCAAGAACCTCTAATGTTAAATTCTGAGGGTTAAACCATGTGCAGTATATAAATTTATTACAAATTAGTGAAAAATAACACCAAAATTCCTATTTTTTATATATTTTAAGCACCACATTTAGCTCAAAAGGGGTAACGAATGATATTATTGAATTGTGTATTCCAAAATAAATTTTAGAAATACCTTACAGATTAGTAATATTTTTAACAAGTTTTAATTCTCATAAACCACTCACTGTTCAAACGTCATGGACTCTAAAATAGGAGACTGCTATTCCAATATAACATAAAACTTGAGTCGCCCTCTGCCTATGGTTTGACCAGTACACCAATTCTGGTTAGTAACTGTGTGATTTGACTACCCCCCCTGCTATCGTGTTAACAAGTACCCAAGAGTTTCCCCCATTTCATGTTCAGATTTGATATGTAAAAAAAACAAAAGTTTTGGAACCACAAGGGATATCTGCAAATGTTTTTTTATTTATTTAACTGTCTTGGACACAGCCACAATCAGTAGTGTAAATCAACAAAATGTTGTAACGTCCGCAACAACTGTATTTTATAACATTTGATGTAATTTGGGAGCTGAAGGTGGGTTTTCAGGGTGTTATTACTAGGATTGTTGATATATGGTAGCTAATGCACAAGTTTAACTTTTAAAAAAGAAATTATTCATTTCTATCCTTCCTAAAATGAAGAAAGAAAGAAAGAACAATGCATTACGTGCTTAAATAGAGCCCTGCGGGGCAAGATTTTTTTCACCCCGACCCCGGGCTACCCCGGTGTATCCGTACCCGCCCCCGCACCCTGCCCGAGATTTAAGGGCAAACCCGCCCGACACGGACCGGCTAGCTTTTTTAATGGACCCGGACCGCTCTTTATAGACAGACCGGAGATGATCAATGTCAATTCCCCGGTAGTTAGTTTTATTTTTTTAGAATCGAACAAAGTCCAAAGAGTCCATGTTGAACTATCGAAGTTTTCAGATTTAAAATTGTTGTACTGCGTGTTACCGCGCTACTTGGTATTTATTAGTTCGTGTTCCCGTTTGTAAGGAAAACTGGGAGTCGCTTCCCGTGGGACTTAGTGTTATTTTCTAATTTGCATTGGATTTCCAATATACAATTAACCACTTATCAAATAATCAATGGTGCCATCTTTTCTCGGGCATTTATATATATATTTATGCAAGATTAATTATGACGGTCATTCAGTTAAAAAAAAATCGTAGAATAGAAAACGCTCAAGTACCATGAAGGTTTCACTGATAAGGTCGAATATAGTCCTTGGCGTTTCCACCTCTGATAGCGCTCTTCAATTGAAATGGCGGCCCACCCAAAAACGGGCCGCATTGGAAGATAAAAACCTTTTAAAATATATAGATTATTCCTTGACCATTAGAAACTCGTGTAGACCTGTCGTTTCCGTTGAGAACAATGGAGAAATCCAGCTGGTGACCACTACGATCTGCCGCTTGCAGACTTTTTCAAAAGCTACAATTACCATATGTATGTATTTATTTAGTATGTATCATCCAGAAATATTGTAAAAGTAATAAATTGGGGGTATGAGACATGTTTTTATCACATGATATTTACATTAATATCTACCCTTTATTTGTTCAGTCTTAATTTCAAGAGGTTGGTCAAGTGAAAACAGGTACATTTGGCACTTTGGGTTAGGTTTAA
>JAMKCH010023834.1:0-20172 GCA_023653785.1 Ophioderma brevispina
TTTAGGTAAGTCGGGGGAATGAGGTGGTGGATCACGAAATGCCCCTTTAAGCAGAACCCTTTACAAGATAGCTGAAACTGAAGCCATTTTAGGCAAATCCAAGAACCCTAAATCAATGGCCCACTGTCATTAATTCTAGCAATGCCTGGCAGTAGGGGGGTTGGGGGTTATTGGGTGGATTTTATCATAATCTTGAATAATAACCCTGTTTGTACTAAACTTGTTTATTGTAATCTTACAGACAACATGTACATGGGTAATTTCAAGAGATTCAAAACTGTTGAAGTACTTTTACAGAAATGCGACATAGTCCTCATACATTGCTATCTACTGCAGATAGCACTATGAGAGCAGCATAAAATATAAAAGTTATGTTGAAGTCGCATATTCATGGGTAAAATTAAGGCTTCCATTTTTGCCATTTACAGTCCGGTCACCTGACCACCTCTGATGAGCTAGTTTGGCTGTGACCCTGATGAATTTAGCAGTCTGTACAGAATAAAAGCACCTGTCCATGGTGTTGTTTTCGGTAAAGACTGCTAAATCATCATGGTCACAAGTGCCCCAAGCAGGATGATGTAGCCAAGTCAATTAAAAATGACCTTTAAAGCCACTATCAGTGATTTGAAAAATATTGAAATTTGCAGGAAGAGGACGAGCTTCAAAGTGAAGGATAAGTCTGTGGAATTCTCTAAGTTACCCTTTCACGTAGAATTGACAGAAAAGGCGAAAACGGCAGTGTTCCAAGATACGATTATCCATTCAATTGCGTGTTGTAGGAAGTGTTGGTTCGGACAGTAATGACTAAAATCTCTAGATATGCGGTCCTTATTAGGTGCTTCTGGTTCTTCTCATTTGCAGGGTATGTTAGGATACCTGTACTTCTTACATAACATGCAAAAATCTGATTTTGGATTTTGATTTGCTTATGTAGCAAATCACTGATAGTTCTTTAAAGGAAAAACATTGGGCGTGAGTGTTGAAAACCAGTAACCAAAAAAGTTGTTGACCTGTGCATTTCAATGGAGCCCTCTTGGGAAATCGCAGTTGGTGGCATGTGGTATTTGATATAGATTAAATTCTTGAGTAAATAATATAGCTCCTCTTTACATGATATTTGCCGAAATTGTCATTTGTGATGTTTGCACGTACTCTGACTTTAGTGTAAAAAGCACACTCCACATACAGTAAATGTCCATTTGAAAGAAATGAAAAGTTAAAATCCATGCAACTTCCAGAAAAGTGATTTGTTGACCTCAAACTATAAACACCATATATTTTACAATTCAGGACCTAAACCAGATAACAAAACTAACAAAAAAGTGCATATGAAGGGTTAACTTGGCTGCCATCTGTCTTAATGTGCATTTCCCCCTGGCTACTGTAAGATTTTCAACTTTCCATTATTTTGGTCTTGGATGTGGTGAGTTTGTGGTTGAAGTCAAAGAATTAGTATACACTGGTGCTATGAGTTATACATTCTCCAATAAAAGGTTCTATAAATAAGGATGCCAACTGCCAAATTAATCTGTGGTCTGGCATGTCATTCATGTGGTATTTTAGTTGGAACAGGAACTGCCCGCGGTTGAGTAAAAAAAAAAGTGACCCCATGCAGAGTTAAACGTACTCAAACAACTGGTGAGTAAAATGTGTTTGCTCTGCTGTTGATCAAAGTATGTTACTCAAAGATGAGTAAAGTTAATCAACAGATGGAGAAATTTGTAATCAACAGTTAAATGATGAAGTTTACCCTGCTGTGGGTAAAAAAGGGAAAACCCTTCCTGGGTGATAAACTTTAATCAGCAGGGTTGATTAAAATTTACTCCACTGTTGATTAAACTTTTAATCAGCAAGGTTGGGTTGATTAACTTTTAACTCCACGTTGATTAAAAGTTAACTTCGATGAGTAAAAGCTTTTAGTCTATTCAGGTTGTGTAAAGTTTAATCAGCTGGAAGGGTTGTTCCCTTTTTAAATCCAAAGGATTAAATTTTACCACTAGAAGAGATAAAATATTTAAGAGTGTACCCCAATAAGTCTGCCGATAATGTCCTAGTTTAGCGACAACAATGGAATCCCTTTTCGATTCCAAAACTAAAGCTCTTTTGGCCTAATGGGGGGGGTCTAAGTTCTAAACAATGAAAAATAGAGTCTACTAGCTTAATTGATACTCGATTCATCTAATATGTGACCCCGTACCATGCTGGACTGGAGGTCAAAAATTCAATGAGGCGCGGGAACTTCTGTTAATCATGTTATGTGAGGAATGTTTAAGGCCTGAAATACATTATTGTGAGTCTTCACACATGATGAAATTATTTAGTGAGGTGATTGAGTTATAGGACGGAGTGTCCTCCAAGGATAATCCGGTGTGGAACGTGCATTTGTTGAATTCTTTCATTTTCACTCGCCGACTTATTGAATATTGTCCAAAACTCAAGGGGGACGAACGGATCACGCGAATCGACTATAGATTATGGTCATGAGAGTAAGTGTAAAACTTTCAGCTTTCATTTGCTTTGGTTTTGAGGTAAATAGAGTGGTCCGTGTCCGTGTCAATTTTTGGCTCGATTTACGGGAAGCAAGTCTCGCAAGTTCGATGCATTTTTGTATACATGTATAAAAAGTGCTCCGACCGTGATTTTAAGCAAATATATTTTAATTTTATGATACATATTACAAACTTTTTCAATTTTCAAAATTAATTATTAAAACATTGAATTATTTATCACATTAGCATCAAACCAGTCGAATTTTCAGTTCAAGCTCGACAGCATTTCGTATGTATTGCCCCACCCAGTGATAGTTTAAACGATTATTTTAAAAATTAATTGTTATAAAAAAAATGTACTGTATGCATGTGTACTGTATGTAATGCCACTCAACAATGTAATCATTCATATTTGTTTAAAAATAAATGACAATTATTTCCTTCCACGCCAAATTAATAGAGCAGATCGTGTCCTAAAACCCCCTGTGCCCTGACACCAGACAAAAAATTGGTATTTGCACCACTGCGTTCTTGATTTCAGATTGAAAAGCCCGGTTGGCAAAACAATTTTAGTGTCCTTTTATCATTCACATGAATAACCCCGGACAGTCTGCAGTTGGGCTAATACCAGTTGTCTCCTGTCCTTGTGCCAGGGTCGGGGGGTGGGTGGGGTTTGTAAAGGACACGATGTGCTCTTTGTGGCATTGGGATTTCATGCCTAAGAAAATGAATGCTTCGTGGACAAGTCTGTTTTGCATGACTTATTGTTCAGTGACCATATCTATCTTCAGACCACTCTAACCAAATGACCCATTTTTTGTCAGCAAGATGCGTACAATTCACCCATTCTTTATGATAAAAATAAAATCCACAGATATCAAATTACAACAAAAGTGGAAAATTATCCTTTTCACTTTTGGTTAAAGTTTTTATGGGTCACCCTCTATATACAATCCCCTGGGCACTATTAATAAACATATCTGCCAATATTGCAGATCAACTAGCTATAACCTATAGCTCTTCCTGGTAATGGCTGTCAAATTGTTATTCTCCAATCTCTCATCATAAGGATTTTTCACACTAGTATTTCCCCATTGTGTAATAGAGTGTTACCACATCATCATGCATAAACATAACTAACACTGTCCAATTGGCCTTTCACATAAATTATAAATCTCTGCTTGCAAATCATCTCCATGAATGACATCAATGGAATTACCTAGTTCTGCAATCTGTTTCGGATCTCATGCAAGTGGCTAATTTGTTTAATTTAGTACGCTTTTTAGGGATTCCCCTAAATGATCCCTTGCACAATCTTTAATAGTAATAACAACGCATGATACTCAAATAGTAGCCGTAGGGACCGGGAATTCCACATCTTCTCTTTCCTCATAAACAGTACTTTTCTGCCCGTGAGAAGCTTTGTCTCAAATAAAATATGAGAACTCACAAATATTTGAAATCAACAAAATGGTAAGGCTATATAACAATACAAGGAAAGTTTGATTTTGTGATTATAACCGAAATTCTAAGCATTCTAATGTCAACCCTTATTGTTTCACATTTTAAACATGATGTACATCGTGAGTCAATAAAAACCCTCCATTCAGGACCGTTTTTTTTCTTCAAAGGTTTTTAAACGTTGTTTTTGCTTCAATGCTTGCTTTGGTTGGTTTACAGAGATAAGCAGGCTAACCAGAAGATTTTAATACTTTTATTTGTAATTAACTTGCAAAATTCGAACATAAGTATGATAAATATAAATACAGACAAATTGACAAAGCAAAAGCAAGTATTCTGCTAAGCGAATGGGTTGTCTAACAAACCCGATCACAAAGGTCGCTCATATCCAAGAGAAACAAGTTACCTGCCAAACAAGCAAGATTGTTAATGGAAACAAAAAGAATAGGCAAGGCAATGTATGCCCAATGAAACAAAAATCAGTCAATGTTAAACTGATTGAAAGAGCAAACAATTACCCTGTCTATATCAAAGTGGTTTCCAAACTGGACATAAAAACTTACAAAACACACATTTTTAACAATCTTTATAAGTAACTAAAATTGTGTTTACAAAAGCCTGCTTAAATTATAAAGACTATTGACAGCACGAAATCAGATGGGATCAAAGATCATTCCAAAGACGTGGAAGGGAAATAAACATAGAATTGAAGAAGAGGAAGTCCTTGCAATTGGTGGGCAAAAGCCTAGTACCTGCAACATGCTATGTTGAATCAAGAATTAAAGAAGTCGGGGTCAACGTCATGTAAGTCTTTAAACCCAGAAACAATCCTTTGTATTTTGAAAGCATCTTCGAGCCTGACTAATGCAATCATAAGTCTGCCAAGTGCAGGGTGGACGAGCATCCGCTTTGGTGATTGCTTATAGAATAAGTCCTTGTAATTTTCTGTGCACTTTCCTAACCTAAAAACCAATGATTCTTGATGAGGTGCCCAAAACACAATGCACATTAAGATACTATGGGCAAGGTGAGAGCTTTGTAGAGGTTTATCAGTGCATTAGAAACATATTTCTTGTGCATCTGATGATGAAGCCGGACAGTTTTGAAAAACCTTACTTTAAATTGCAGCTATAATGAGAGTCAAAGGAAAGATCCCTCTGAAAGTAACCACCAAGTAATTTGAAATTGTTTAACTTCACAAGTTGCTCTCACCATAAGTTAAAATCACAATAATCAGGAGACTTAGATCTGGTCCCTTGATGTGCATAACGGAGCACTTAGAAAGATTGAGATGCAACTTATTCGATAGTTCATTTAAAATGTTGTGAATATCATTCTGAAGAACCTCAGATCACTTTCAACTAAAAAAGGACGAAGTTTGTGTGATCATCTGCAACTGAAAGAAAGGAGAGAAACACCATCGTTAATCATTGCAAAAGTAAGAAGAAATAGGACCAAGAACAGAGCCCCAGGAACACACCTGAGATTACAGAACACCACTCTTAACCTGCACCCTGAACACAACCCGCCTGCTGTCCGCCTGAAGAGAAAGTTTTGAATCCCCTGAAGAAGAAAACCTCCTTATTCCCAATGATGAAGTTTTGAGAGTAGAAAATTTGTGGTCTATACTTTGGTCAAATGCGAGCTGAACCAAGGAAATACCACCCAAATTAACGGTTATCATCACAAGATTTGCTCAGAAGATGAAATAACTTTAACACCACATATTTGCTGCTCGCAATTTCCCCCGCGAGAGCCAAACTGGTTATCTGACAAATATTATGTTCTTTACATACCTTGCACAAAATCCTAGTCAGTGAGACAGGACGTTAACTACCTACATCATCATTTTTCGCCTTATCCCCACCTTTCTAACAGGAACAACATGAGCTTCTGTTTCACGCCTTTGGAACTCCCTTTCTGAATAAGAAATTAACAAATCACACAATACAGGACAAGCTCCTACAACATGATTCTCAAGAAAATTGGAAGAATTTCATCATGTTCGGAGATTTGGAAGCATCAAGCTTTGCAGAGTTCTAGAACTTCATCACTGTAAAAGAATCAAAACAGAGGAGGTGCCACCATGAGAAGTAGGTGTGTCAGGTAAAGAGTTAAGATCAAGAGGATGTACAATACATCACATTACTAGAAAATGCTTGTTAAAGCAGCAGCAATGTCAGCAGGCTTACTAGTATTAGTGGTGTCATTCATGGTAAAAGAGGTGTTTTCAGGCATTTCCTTTTAGATGCGACATAAGACCAAACTTCTTAGATTACCCTTGGCATTTGCAGAAATATCATAATTATAGTCTCCCGTGACTCTTCCCTAATTACTGCCTTTAAAACCTTATTACTACAGTCTTTAAATTGTTGCATGCAACATCAAATTTCTTTTTCTTACTCTCTTATAAAGTAGCTTCTTTTTAGTACAGATGTTGTCTGATATCTTTATACATCCATGCAAGAACTTGAACTTGGAAACATTTTTCCTAGGTACAGAGTGATCAATACTCTCCTTAAACCATGCTCAATTTTATCCCAAACAGAATCAACATCAATCATTCCTCAAACATAGCTGCCCAAAACCATTAACAAGAGATTTCTTCATTTTTGGTCAAGTCTTCCCTATTTCAAACCGTACACAAGACTTAGTGATTGGGCTTACACTTAATTGACTTGTATTCAAAAGGATTTGAAACACTGAATGATATCACAACCATCCAGAGTATAGTGAATGATTACAAGATTGACAAGACGGATCAGAAACAAACACCAATCAGGAAGTGGTCAATACCATTAAGAGTCCTATAAGTAGGCTCTTTCAAACCTGAGTGAAGCCAATTGAATACTTGTATCAAGAAGAACCTTTGGAAGAGCACCTTTTGTTAACATGCATTTCATTAACACAACCAATGTGATGTTAAAATCAACCACAAGAGAAAAAAAATCATAAGATTTTTAGATGGCTTGTATTTTATAAGATTATCACTAAAATATCCAAACTATTTTTGTTCTGTGAAGGTGTCCTATAATAACACCAACAAAAGCATTTACCCCTCAGTTTGTATTAAACGCAGCCGCATACAATTTCAAGATCAATTAATAAAACTCAGACTGGCAACACAGGATTAAGATTATGATCTAATACTAAACAACCCCAGCCCGCCAATGTGTATTCCTTCATTGCGTAAAAACATAGAATTCAGAATGGAAAAAACTTCACCAGCATTGAAAGAATCACAGACGCCAAGATTAAGTTATGGCAATAATATCAGGATTTTCTAGATAAACGCGAGCATGAAACTCAACAAGCTTATTTTTAATGCTGCGCGGCATTGAAAGATACAACTACAGGTTTACTATTGCCACTATTGGTGTCTTTTTGGCTTGACGAGAATCATCAGAAAAAAAGAAATAGATTTCAGTACTAATACTGAAATTCACTAGTGTCATTAGTGTCATAGAAGAACGAGTGTCATTAGAAACATGAGAAAAATACATACCATGACCATCACTACTGGAAACTGAATTCTTGGATTGAACGATTTATGCTAAGAGGCATCCACTCTCAATTAACAGTGGTACCGATTAAACTTAATCAATAAATGGCAATTCCCATGGAAACATAATTTAAGAGTAAGCATAAATTACAAACCCCCAAATATTGTTGGAACATTCACACGATCACAATGAAATCACGAGAACAATTATTACAAAAATCTAATGGTGATTTTATCTTTCCTTTTACAGACAATCACAATTACTAGAAATTAATTAAACCAACTTTTGTAATCTTATTTACAGACTATTTGAATATTGACAATGTTTGAGGTAGGTTTGAGATGATGTAGCAATGTAATGATTCAAATGAATGAGGATTAATAAATGAATTTGTAACAATTCATACACATTGGTCATTTGTGTCATTGCAGTTAACAGTTAACCATAAGCATAATTTTAACCAGAACAATCACATTATCAGAGCATTTTTATGACTACATTGCCATGAAAATTCATTCATTAATTTCACAATTATCTTCTCTGGTTGAAAGAAGACACCTCAATATACTCATCACTGAATGTTATTTGGAATGTTAGTCAATTTGATTATACTGGAAAGCATGAATGCATGGAACAACTGTAACATTATCACTTATAACGACTTTAGACATATTATAAGCTTCATGCAAAGTGATAGGCCTACTTAACATACATATTTTTAGTGTGGCTATTAACATGTAGCCATCAATCCACGCAAGCTGACGTTGCACTACCATTCTGCTAGCACAACTGAAGTAACTGAGTCAGTCAGAACACAAATGTCAATAAGAGAGTCACTAGAATTAACATTCTCATCAGAAATATTGTGAGCATTACACTGAAGAAGCACACATTACCGTTAGCATTGTCATCAACAGTTTTGAATATGTCAAACAAAACAGTTCCAAGAGTTATCACAGTCTTATTTAGCAAAACTATCCCCCCATTCCTGGTCTCCTAGACACGAGATATTTCAACCAAGTTGGGAACAGGTCTGGAAGCGAATTTGTCGAGGTGATAAATATTGTTTGCGTCCCCTTGATCGAAAAATGGACGTATGTGCACAACGCAGAACGTCTTGTGCATATTTTCTGGGCAAGAAACTAATTCCCCGTTTGTTGGGATGCGTCACATCCCTAGACAAATCTCTCATGCAGCATTGTTAATAAAGTCCATTTATTCTGATCACATAATCCTGAATAGCACTGTTAACAGAATCCAACTTCGATGATAAGTGAGGACTTGTTTTTGGACCTTTGGCACTAAGATAAAATGGCTACCTCACATGACGCAGAAATTCGGGATTTCAGAGATGAATCAAGTTCTTTTGAATTTTCCAGTGATGATTTCTATAGAGTCATGTTCAAGATTATATGTACAAGATGAATCTGCTTCAGTGACAATTCTCTTATTGTTATCAATATCCCCCACAGACATGTTCTATTCTGCGCCCCCACACTTAGTTGACAACCTCTGCACTTCTTATAGGCGCTGGCTATCTATCCGCTTGGAAATGGAATCACCAAAGCACAATCTTGGCTTGTGTTACATTCTTGATGCATGGCCTAGTAAATGTTTTCACCTGGTGATTTTCCTTTGTGGTATAGAGACTTACTTTCTACTGTTAACTATTGGCTGGGATTGTTGACTTTAGGTACTGGTGATGGTGGGACAGAACTGTTGAATTTGCATCTACCTCACGGCCTAAGCACAGCGAATCTGGTTTGAGGAGAAAGAGGCGGGGAATATTACCATGGTCTTTGATGGCCGGATTTTTTTGTGTTCCACGGTAAGTCCCTGAACATTTGATGGTGCATCTTCTGCTGGAATAGAGACTAGAGCATGCTCTGTCGCTCTTGGGGTTAGAACAAGAAACAGGTTTTAGGTGCTGTATTTGTTGCAACTGCATTAGTCAGCTCTTCAATTTGATGTAACAGTTTGTCTTTCTCTTCATCAATTTTTGCCTCATCTTGCTTCCACAAGTTCTTGTTGCATTCCTTCCTCAAATCATGTAGGTCCACTTCACCCCCCTTGCGATGATGAACTTGGAGCTGACCCGCCGTCTCAGTCACTTGATCTTCAGTTTTGAGTTTTGAGACCAGTCCAAGAGCAAGATCCTCTACCTCTGGATAATTCAGCATTGTTTGTTCTCAAGTCTCAAACTTACTCCTTCCAATTCTGTAGCAGTACCACATACTGGATGAGGACAATTGCACATAGCACAAATTCAGGGTCCCACTGGAGAAGAGAGGGATTGGTAATGTGATCAGGAGTTGAAGTAAGTGCCTTATCCCCTAGCTTGAAATGATCAGACAGAGTTATCGGCAATGCGAATGTCACTACGGGTTGGACATGATTTTGGTGGAGTTGTTGAAGATGGAGCTTGGTTTTTGCGGCTTTGAAGTATTTGATCATTACCTCTGGGAAAAGCCAGTAAGGCAAGCCGTTTTCACCCACAGATCAATAACCCGACAGCCTAGAACCGGATGAGTGGATGTTTCTTTAAAAAGTAATGTTACTCCAATCTACCATTAGTTGTGCAGCCTGACCTCTGTAAATGTTTGCCATTTGTTTTCATTTTCTCGGGTGCCACACCATACGCTCATGCCTTCATATTTCCAGGTGATCAAAAGCCAAGTCTTTTCATGACAACCTGAATTGTGTGTAAGAAAGATACCTAGAAATAATATCATCCCCAATACACGAGCACAGGGAATATGGAGTTTTTTCAAGTGTCCCAGATACTTCCATCACACACTTTTGGTATTGGAAGTCACACTAGAGTTGAGTGGGTGATGATGAGTAAGGGAATCCTTGACTGCATGCCTGGGCTTTGTATGTCCATTGTTCTCTCTCTCAGGATTTCCAAACCTATAACGGGTCCAGTATTGAGTATTTCCTTGCAGGGAAGTTCTGTGTTGTCTCTCTTTCCACACCACAACAAAAGTATGAAGAGAAAATTCAATATTTCCCACTAATTTCCAGAAAAATACATATGCAGGGTTGAAGAAATTTCATCCACAGAACCATTAACTTAATAATTCCAGTTGAACCATACTAAACATTGTATCACAAATCCATAATTAAACACAATATTTCGAATTTTTTAGGAGAGCTTCTGTTAAGACATGCTGCTATTGCTTGATGGGGTGCTTGATTTAGTTGGTGTCTTCGGACTTTGGGTTCAGAAACTATGTCCATTTTTGAGAGACCTAAAAATTCATTTTGGCCGATTTAGCCATATAATGCGTAGAGCCGACACCGACGATACCATAACACATTATAGCAAAGAAATTCACCGTGCAAATTTCAGATTGGTATCGATTTCTTTCTTTCCTTCTCGACAAAACATAATCAGTTTGAAACAAATGGTCTATTGTGTAACTAATTATCAGTAAATATCTTCAAAAAAGTTAAATTACATTGTTCAAAAATACACAAAGAGGTCGTTATGGGAAAATCACCCCCATAAGCATGTCTCAGTTCATGAACATAATGACACTGCTCAAGATTTTTGTTTTATCATAATTACACAAAAAAACAAGCTCTCTAAGGTAATTATTTTGCCAAAATATAGATCTCCGGCGTCCATAAATTGCGAAAACTAAAGCTGAAGTTTTTCTGTAAATAAATGGAATTACACTTTAAAAAAATCAATGATCGAACTGCGTTTTTTTCAAGCGAATACAACTTTCTATGGTTTCACCTTGCTACGCTCCCAATTTCGTTGTAGGTTTAAACCCATGAAATCTTGCTGAGACCAAAGTAAACTGTGGTCTTACCAGCTATCTTGAATTTCTTATTTGGGAACTTGAACGTTTTTTTTACTTAGGCATTTTCTTTTGTAATCTCTGGGAAGTTATTATTTTATAATCCTCCAATTATACACTACCAAACCCCTGCCTTCTATGTTTAACAATATTTGGTGTAAAATGTCTGTACTCCATGAAATCACTATGCGTAGTGGTAAAGTTATGGTGACGAGCTCTTTTTAATTTATTTTCCCTGTAACTTATAGATAATTGTACCTCTTCAACATAGGGCTAACAAGGTCGTTCTAACATCCCACAACTGCGTCAGGTAAATTTCCCGAAATCTAGTTGTATTATGGACCGCGTTGGGCATGTAGACATTTTTTTCAAAAGCGTTTCGACCGCGTTTCATCACATGAGCTCTTCATAAAACTTTTGTTCTTTGTGCATTCCTACGTGTTGAGGCCCATCTGCCGGGAATACGACAAGGTTGTTGTTGTGAGGTATCTATTCAGACTTCTGCTTCCGGGTGGTTTCAGGTTTGCCCACACGGCGCTATTTTAGTTTCCCCCTTCTTTCGTTTATACATCAACGACTGCCCACATTGACACATACTTCCAGATGCCAAGATAGCATTATTTGCTGATGATGCCAAGTGTTTTTAAACATTAAAAAAGATCAGACGGCCACTCTCCAAGAAGATCTTACTGATAATTCCTTGTTTTAAAATTGGAGCACGTCCTGGTAAGCTTAATTTTCATCCATCAAGTGCTAGATAATTGACCAGACGCTCCTAATACTAACACCTAAGTACCAACGCTCAACGCTGCGAGGTTGCGGACACTACAGTTTTCATCAGGTTATCGTTGACAGTTTGTTTGTCCTCTTGTCTTTTTCCTCTTGTCTTCCTTCTGACCCCCTCCTGTCTGCTACGCTTGTTTGTTTTTTTCCCCTTAAATGTTGTCTCATTATAAAGAATTCAAAAGCATAGTTTGTCTAGGTTATACGGCTACTACCCTGTCATTCTGGTGCCAAAAAGTATCCAACGCTCAGATTTTGTTGAAACTGGTGTCAAATTATTGCTCTGGTCATACTGAAGCAGAAACATTCATTTTTTATTTGGATGAGCTTGTATACAATTTTGACTGGCAAGGTTTGGTGACGCCCTTTGACCATGTTAGACCTTTTCCCCCCTATTACTAACCAAATGCCCACCATGTAAATAAGGCAAGACGCACCATTTGACACCAGTTTGAAACAATATTGGAGACGCGTAAGGTTTTCCCTTGGATGACCTTGAAACTAAATAGGGTTGTATCTGTTTCACAGGTTCAGGTTTATTTCAATCTCATTCCAATGTATCATTAAATATAATATTGTAACAAATATAAAATATTTAACATATTTAATAAACAAAAAAATGAGTTAGATAAATATATAGAATATGAAGAGACTGTGGATGCCACCTTAAAACGCAGGCGCTGAATTAGTGCACCCATTGCTTTACAAATTACAATTAACAACATAGTATGAAAAAACTTAACATGATCATTCAAGACAACGGTGAGATTTTGTACCGGACAATAAAGCCGAGGAGATCTGCTCCAACAACTTCTAGATGTGGTCAAATGCGGTGAAGCGCTCAAAGTTTAAATTTTAAGGCTGACTCGGAGATTTTCCGCGGATGAGGAGCGATGAGGCTCAAATGTAAGTCATATAGAAAAATCACAACTTTGTTATAAACGGTTCCTATGGCACTCTTTACCACTGTGCATTAAAAGTACTGCATGAAAACGGAAGTCCGATTCATCTCTAATTTGGAATTGAAACTCGAAACCCACGACCTTAGATTCACGAGCCGGTCATTTTATCCACTGGACCAAAGTGGAACAACGAGTGGAAAGAACGATAATTGTATTAGTACTATTTAACAAAAATATTGAATCCCTTACCTCACCCCCTGCTTCCCATACCCGAAGTCAATAAATCGTTCAAACTACATAAACCTACATTATCATTGGTTAAAAAAATCAGTATACGCGGATTTATATACAATAAAATAACATCGGGTAGCTCTCACTTCAATCACACAATGGGGTTTTATTTCTATTTACTTATTCCACACCTCGCCACATGCAATCGACGGAAATCGATATTTTGGTTTTTTAGATCGGTTATAACAGATCCAAACGTAAAGAAAGCTTTTTTAACAAAATCATGAATAAAGTTTATATTCAACTATGTCAGAAAGACTCGCCACATACAACTCGACGGCATCCGATTTTTAAATATACATTATTACTGGATCAAAATAAGAAATGTGTGGACAAATCATAATGAAAGTTAGTATTCCACAAACACCTCTACATATGTCAACGCGACGCACTTTCGATTTTAAAACAAATTATAACCTTAAATCAAAGTAAGAAAAGCTGTTTGAACAAATATCCAAAGAAGTTTTCGTTTCCTTAAACAGCTCGCCACCTGGCTGCTCAATCACATCAGATTTATTTTTTCAGAATTACTACAGACCAAAAAGGGACCCTCTCACAACATTGAGGCAAGGGGTCCAATATGGCGTCCTGCATGGGCCAAGTTTCTGGGCCCCAAGTTGGCAGCCCATTGTGGGGCCCTCTTTTGTTTGTCGTCGGGAACTCCATTTTGTTGATGCGTCCCCAGGGGTTATTTACTTGGGCCGTAGATGGGTACTTTATGGGGGCCCTTATGGGGCCTAGTACAAATCACATGCATGTAAACGGCTAATTTAATGCTTTAATTAAAGAAAAAAAAAAAAGAGTGCTAGTACGTTGGATATGTTTTAATTCCAACTATTCATTAGGCATCAATTGCATCTCATATTAAACATGGTTACAAAAGATGTATTACTTACCTTGGTTGGATTCGAACCGGGGACCTTCATATTAAGTCTAATGCTCTATCAAGCGACCACTTGTATTACGACAACATTGGCATCAAAAATTAGTATTATTAAAAGGATTGTTGAAGTTAAAATGAATAAACTTGTATGTTATGGCCTCATACGACAGGGATGAGTTTAGGTTGTGGGACCCTATTAAATAAGTAGATAATTAGTTGATACAAAAGATGAAAATAAAACATTTTACCCACAAATGGGCTCAAAATGGGCCCGCCCTTTGAATGCCCATCCTTGCATATTTGAAAAACCTACAATGGCCCCATTTAGGACACCCACTTAAAGCCCAAGAAAAGAAGCATATCAGTTACCCATTGAACACCTACAATGGCCCCATTTGGGGAAACCCACTTAAAGCCCAAGTAAAGAAACCATCATTGACCCATTGAAAACCTAAAATGGCCCCATTTTGGTAAACCCTCTTAAAGCCCAAGTAAAGAAACTCATCATTGACCCATTGAAAAAAACCACATGGCCCATTTAGGAAACCCCCATAAAGCCCAAGTAAGAGCCTATCAGTTACCCCATGAACAACTACACGGCCCCATTTAGGAAGCCCATGTAATCCATGCCCACGTAGCCCATGTAACCCCACGTGAAAACCCAAGTGGGCACCACTGACCATTAACTTGGAGTAAAACCAATGATGGGTAGACCAGATTAATCCCACATGGGACAACACAAGTAAGGCCCAATAAACACCCCTATAATGGGTTGCCTACATGGGGCCCATCAGAATAGCCCACATGATACCCATGTCCACCATGCCCCATACAAAACCCACATGGGCCCCATGAAGCATAAACCCATCATGGGTTACATTTAAACCCACACGGGCCCCATAGGAATAGCCCACATTACAAACCCATGCCCTATAGCCCGCTTACCCACACAAAACAACATGGGCCCCAGCAAGGCATGTTGGTTAGGGGTAGCTGTTTGAACAAATATTACTGAAGGTTTGTATATCCTACGTGTTGCAGACACCTCCCCATCAACTTGACCACATCACTGGTATTTGCTAAAAAATACGGGAATCAACAGAGTTTTAACAAAAGCATCATGAAGTCATATCATCTAAAAAAACAACTCATCGCATGTCAATTTGACCGCATTAATTAATCAAACAGAAATTAAATTATTAGTGGTCAATGTAAAGTGTAAATTTTTTTCTAATATTCAAAAAGTAAATTTAGATATGCCATTCTCAGATATTTACCTTGTACCTTGTACCTTGTAGTCTTCCTTCCGGAAACCTCACACGGGGGATTATCACTGGAAGTCTTGACGGAGTGACATAAGTTTAGTTGTTAAGTCTAGGGGGCCGGTCATAAGTACGAAGGGAACTTTTTGAATTCGTTTATGGAATTGATGTTGAATGCTTGGTTGGGGAGAGGAGAGCGTTCCATGCAGAGGGACAGGTTTCAATGAGAAGGGTTGCATATGTGGGGTTGATGGTATGATGAGTGATTTCAAACTGTCGTAGTGCAACGTCTAGCCTGGTAATCTGGGTTTAATGTAGCGGTTTCGGGTGAGGTCTCTAAATCATGTTTATCATTTGTGGAACGGTCGCAAGTATCTCTGTCCGTCGGGTTAAAATAAGTCCATGTGACTTAAGGGTAATGAACCGTGAAACTACATCTTGGGCCCCTGCTTGGACGTTCGTTAGGATTTTTGGTTTCCGGTTCCGGGATTTTACAGCGGGACGATGAAGCGTAGTCCAAATGTGGTTGGACCCCGAGTGTAGATGTACAAGCTGCCTTTTACGGTCTCTAGGAGCAGTGGTAAAGTTCCTGTGAATGAAGTTTAACACTTTGGTAGCTCTTAGCGCTGTGTGCCGGGTGTGTTTATCCCATTTGAGGATTATTTTGAAACCACACACCCAGATGGCTGGTTGCCGGGGGGGGCGGGGCATGGGGGCATTTTCCCCAAAATTTTTTTCTTGCCCCCCCCCCCCAGTTTTCTGCCCCCCCCCCCTGGTCGAAAGAAGAAATGAAGGATTTGGGGCAAAATTCAGTGATTTTGGGGCCAACCATTAGCGATTTGGGGCAAAAAACAGCGATGTGGGCCAAAAATTGGTGAAAAAATTTCCAATTTTTTTCATATTTTGCCACCCCAGAATTTAACTTTTGCCCACCAAGATTTCACTTTCCCCCGTTTGCCCCCAGGAAAAAGAAAAAGAGGTCTAGCGCCGTCACTGACAACACCCCAGTATTTATCCTCAGTTACCTTCTTTCATATTTAAATCATATTTTGTATCTTTTAATTAATCCCAGTGTTGCAAGCCAATCTATAAGCAACTAAAAGATTTTCCGATTAAAAGTTAAATGGACACCCCAGTATCTCAACTTTATAAAACTAATCAATTTCCATTTATTTAAATATGCGAAAAAATTATGTTAAATAAATACGTCACTATGTGAAAACGACAAATAGCAACTATACCGTTGATGAAACTGAAAAATACGTCGCGCAAATGCGTCACAATGTGAAATGGCGAATATTTCAAAATGAAGATACGACGCTATATGGGCCTCCGCAGAATAAATTTCGACGAATACGTCGCTATATGACGTGGGGCAATACCGTTTGCAAATACGTCATATATTTAATCACTAATTTACTAATTAAGCCACTTTTGAGGGGAAACTTGTAATTGGAGAGCAGTAGCTGAAACAAATGTATATGCCATATTTCTCCCAAAAATGTCCGAAATGTCGAATATCTCACTATGTGACGAGGCCAACTGTTTCCGTGGTGTCACTTTTTGCACTAGAAAAACACCTCCATATTAGAAATTATGTTTAATATAAAAAAAAAAAACAGTGTTAATGGTGTAGAGAGATTAACTTCACTGGCGAGCAGTTCTGACAGGGGAGACACTGGTCGCGATCTACTTACTCCCTCGAAAAAAAATTAAGAAATGTGACTCTGATATTTCTACGAAAGAGCGAAAACTATATGTACAATTTTTATCAAAATGCCAATGCTATCAATTTATCATACAAAATCTAGTAGAGATATACAAATATTGACTGCTATGAGGGGCATTGGTTGAAACTATAGGCCCAATGTGATCTCGAAAAAACCAAACTATGCCCCGAGGCCGTAAGCCCCCGAGGGTAAGACGAGGGGGGCATAGTATGGTTAGAGATAACCTTGGGCCTATCTTATTGATTTCAACCATGCCTCCGATAAAACGCAGTCAATAGTTGTTTTATATACCGAAATATTGGTTAAAAGAACAATTCTAACCAGGATGCTAACACAGGCCTAGATCATGTGTAGGGCCATGTCATGGCGTGACAGCACGGTTTAACAATTGTGTATAACTGAGGGTCCAAAACTGTGAAGAATATTAGCAATTCAACCATTTCTTGGTGTTGAGGAGGGAGGATGTTGGATCCAAAAAACGTGAAGTGATTTTCGCGTTTAATAGAAATTCTTCTTGCCATTTGTCGGCAAGAGGGGACAATTGTCCTTGCAGCTTCCGAATTCGGCAACCATGGCAACTTTTACCACGGCCGCAGATGGCCGTCATCCTCGAATATCTTCACGGTGTATGGACCTGCCGTTTGGTATTAGCCCTTGAGCTGCATCTCTGATCCTTCAGATCGTCATCTACAAGCTCAAAGCAGGAATACTGAGTGCTGCGATTCAGCCATTCCCTTGCTCTTGTTTCACGGTATCAGACTTTACTACATCACAGACTCCCCACAGTACGAGTTAAACAATATACGGTCTGCTTTATATTCATCTCTTACATAAGCTTCAATATGTACACTACACTCATAATATGGATGAATAGTTCGTACAAGTCCTTTACGCTGGGAAGAGGGTCCCCGGCATAGTTTTTGAAACTATGCCGCTCTTCCCGGGCATTAGTTCATTTTTGGTCAATTCTTGAAGCAGTTGAATTATCTGCCTCACTTTTTAACCAATCAGATGACAGGGATCTATATAGAGGATATAAAACAAAATAGACCATGCAAGGCAACGTTTTGATTTGTGATAATCCTAATTGTTTAGAATGCGATGTAGGTTTTTTAACCATTGCTGTTATTGTTGTAAAGCCGAATTGCCATTAATACATCTAATAATGGCATTTATTTGATAATATGACGTGAATACAGCGGTACATTCAATGTGTTGAAGTCGCTCACCCGACAGCGGAATGGGCAAATGATGTTACCTGTTGTAAAATATTGGGATGGGCGAAACAGAAGCTTGACCTATTATCATATCTCTGGCTTTGCGTGGGTGGACATTTCATGAGATTTTAACATAATTTCTACAAAAGGGATAATATTATCCTCCATGAAAATGAAATTCTCAGCTTGAGTAGTTTTGACAAACTTGGGGGATGCTCGTGCATTCAGGGTTTAGGTTCCGTGTTCTGTTGGTCAAGGCCAGATGATTGAGCCATTTGATTTAGAATTAATAGAGAACATAGTGATCTTTGAGTTGTAATTCTTATAGTCAGGGATGGTAGCCGTCATTACGATATCTGGATTAGTGGGTCGTGATAACTGAGTTCATTAATCCTTGAGAACTTCCCAAGAATACTGACGCACGTTATCGCGAGAAATTATAGTACAGATGTGGTGGGGGCGGGGGTTAGGCCTATACGCAACAGGCTGTCACCATTGGGAATGCAGATGATGCAGGACGCACCGGACTAACCTTCACGCTCAGGCATTACGGAGTGCAACGTTCCCAGAAATGTATTTTTTTTAAATTCCAGTCTTCTGGTGGTTTGAGAACGAACGTGAGACTTGTCAATTGTGTATGACTCTAACATGATACAGGGAATCTGTTACCTTCAATCCGATGTTGAATGTATTAACAAATTGCATTGTCTTTAGGCAGCTGCAGAACCTCCCATAAATATAATTCCCACATAATATAATTCATTTCGATCACCTGTATGACGGACATCCCCCAAGTGACGCCATACCCACAATCTCTTCTTCTCACTTTAGTCTTGGGTTCGCAAAGATGGGTTCGTTAATGTATTTAGCTCCCTAAAAGTTTGTGAATTTATGCGTCAGATTTAGTAATAGGGCCCTGAACCTTTGATGAAACATCTGTTAAATGTAATTTATTACGTCCCTGGGACCGTAGTTTTGTCATTTTTTCGTTTTTTAGCGAAGTCGGATTTTAAGGTCGTACATATTCTGACTTTGCGTCAGGTTTTGTTCAAACATACATACCAGGCATATTCCTACAAATAGGCCGGCAGCGTAGGGCGGGCTCTGTTGCCCTCGTTCTTGTTCAAAATGGCGACCAGGTTTGTTTACATTAAATTTCATTACACAAGTGACGGAATCCTCCATAGAACGGGAATGTTGAATGAAAGCACGCTCTACAGCAAACAAAATTGGTATAGGGAAAATGCACGTAACTCAACTTTGTGAAGTTATTACTCCCAACAGAAGCCTTGTTTTGGAATAGTATCTGACACAGAAGTAAATACATGTTATCTTTCTATGAAATACCCAAATATTATGCTTTGTAAAAATTTATGTAGGTTACCTGGAGCTTCAAAATTATTACTTTTGAAACGGACTTTCCCTACAGGGCCGGCATGGAGGGACCATTTACTAAGCACTGGTATCTTCGTTCACTAAAGTATCTGGTCAGGTAGTTGCATTAGACCCTTCTGAAAATTCGGCCCCAATTTTTAAAACAATCTGAACAGTTTTACGATAGGTACCTTTGCAATATTCATAAAAATGTTAAAACCCCCACCGGTCATGCATAATCACTAATGGCTTATGCATACGCACTGTTCTATGATTGGCTCATGGTTCATTGTTTACGCATACCAATTCAACATAACATGTTGAAACGCATCCATTTCATTTAGGGGGTTGTTGATAGGACTTGAGGTGTTGCAGAATTTGAAATGTGACTTTATTCACACTTGCATCAGTTGAAATGTTCTGTTAGACTCAAATAATCATTCGTTTTGATAACCAATTGTACCGATT
>JAMKCH010023835.1:0-25134 GCA_023653785.1 Ophioderma brevispina
ATTAATATTCAATTGTCTCCGCATGAATGTGAAAATCATGGTTCTATAAGTCTACAAACTGAAAACATAGTTACCGTGGACTGTATGATGAGCAGACGGATCCCCGGTTTAGTTTTAGCAGGCTACAACCACTTTGCGGCGGCTGCGGGGGGGGGATTATGCGTCGAGAAATCGGGACTTGAGAGGCCAACACTAACAACCTGCCTGAGTCAACACAATGCATGTGCTCGTGCGCAACCCAGGTGGTCCTCAACACAACAGCCGCTCAGTTTCCCAGGCCCCTTTTTAAATCCTTGCAACAAAATAAAGCCGTCACACTGATGGTCTGGCTAAGTGTCGCTTATTACGCAACATATGGCACGTCGAAAGACAGTGCTAGTATACTAGAACCATGCGTTTTGACTAATGGTTTGTGGCCGAGTACTTCCCCCGACCTCGGGGGAGATTGGAGACGTTTCCCCTACAGATTCGGGAGGGTCCACGGATATGGGTTGGAGAGTCTAGTGTAAATTTCAGCCGCTTAGCGTTTTCAATCAATCACCGTGAACCCCGAGGAGGGTCTATTGGAGTTACTAAACAATAACCCAACTATATACAATATCAGCCGATCCATCCAACCTTTCTTTCCCACGCATCTATCCACCTGTCTAATGCCTACGTTGGCTTCATAACTAAAACCCATGGCAAGACAGTTGCTAACCCTGTATATCTAACCTTAAAAAAGTGCACGGAGTAAAACGCCTATGGGGACCTGTCCTGTAAAATTCATCGTAGGAGATATACAAGCAAAATGGGCTAAAGGGGCGAATTTGTTAATTCAGAAAGGTCAAGGTCTTATACTGGTTTGATTAAGTTTAAAAGTATCTTTACAAATTTAAAAATTACAATTGAATAAATTATGTATGGTAATACCTACACATGTATATAGCCACTGAAATTTTGTCCCCCATTGAAGTTTGTGGATCAAGTTCCCCTTCCCCTGTAACCACTAGAAGATGCCAAGAGGGGCATATATACCCACATACTTTAAATCAATGTACTTTTTATAAATGTGGTTTAAAGATATTTTACCTCAATCGAAACGTTAAGACCTTTGACCTTTGCTGAATAATGTTTGACTTTAGCCAATTTACTTGTATATCTTCATACGATGCATTTACAGACAGGTCACATAGACTTTTTTACTGCCTTGTTTACCACAAACGAGAATTTGAGCTTACACTAAATGTTATTTGGACCATTATTTAGAATTACCCCTGTATAAACTTTACACCACCCCCCACCCCCCCCCCCCTTCCCCCCCCCCCCTCCTGTGGAAATTGCCGACATTTTCCAGAGGGACATGGGGGCCAAAAAATTCCAAAAAGTCCTTTTGAAGTCAAATTCAAGCTCAAACTTACTTGCCAAAGATATTGTCACGGAATTGAGTATTTGACTTCGTAACTACAGACTGTTCCCAATAAAACTATACAATCAAACTAAAAATTAAAAAAAATATTAAACTGTGCATTTTGCACATATTTTGACTTTATTTGTTTAAGCTAAATCCTCACTTTAAGTAAATCCTCGCTTTATTCCATCCAATTTTGAGTGGACTTAAGCGGAAGATATATGTCAGTTGACACAACAAGGATAAAATACCATTTGGACAGTTTCATGCAAGGTTCAGAACTAAAGGTATTTAAGGCCGTTTGTGTGCCATCATTTGGGGATTAAACCTTTCATAACAAAAGAATATTGTGCATATCAGAGGGAATGATTATAAGGCATGTAACTAATTAATATTATTTTTGCGTGGGAAATCAACCAGAAATTATGATGTTGTGGGTTGGGGGGGAAACAAAACTAATGAAATGAGGGACTCACTCTCAGGGGACAATAATAATCATGAAATTATGGAAATAGGGGATTTGATCTGCTGAAAACTACAGTCTGCAGTCTGTTGAGGTTGTGTGGACAACACTAAATAAGAATTATTATTGGAAGGGACAATTACTTCCCCTATTCCCACTTGCGCAAGATCCAGGGAGGAATATGATGAAGAAGCAGTGAGTCAAAAAGAGCAATAAAGGAAATATGGTTGTGTTCAAAGGTCTCAGTTTTATTTCAACAAGGCTGTTTTATAGTTTACCTTATGTTGAAACCTGGAGAAAAAATTAATATTTGATGTATAGTGTTTTTTGGGACAGTCGTATACGGGTAAATCGGGGGTCACAAAGACGATCGGAAACACGCACCTTTAATATTAGCCTACGTGGGAATAGAGCGTGTAATATGCTTATCGCTTCTACCATAAAAAACACTAATTTGTTCCCCACGGTACTTGACGATGAGTATGTAAGTGCCAGGCTCTATATCAAATAGAGAACACAATACACATAATCGGAACAAGAACCTTAAAGGCCCCGACCTTCAATTTCCGGATGAGGTGCGCACTCTAATTTTTCAAACAATACACTAACACTGGGTGAAATAAACTAAGCTATAAAATCACAACTTTTTATAAAATTTCCGGATCGGATTTCTGTTATACCGTTATTCCTATGACATGGTATATTGCATAAAATGTTTACTGCATGAAAACGAAAAATCCGATTGATTTCTAACTTTGGACTTAAGCATTTAAGGTGACTGTCGTTAATTCTAGATAGATGACAAGTTTTAATGAATACACACACCAAAGAGGTTTATATAGATAGAGAGGCAAAACGTTACGGAATCTTTAGAAATGCAACGTCTCGCAGTTTTGCCGACCACAAAGAAAAACTAGAGTAACAACAATAGAAGCCAATGGCTGCCTCCGCTGCTTCCTCATACTGTGGGTGAAGCACTGGCGCCTCCGCTTCTTCCAACATACTGTGGGTGCCGCTTGGCATATACACTAGCGGTAGTGATACAATTAATGTATGTGTTAGAGGTGGCAGGTGTAATAATAGTTTGTCCTGATCATTGTGACTCAGATACTCGTTTTCTCATAATGCCATGCGCTCTTAGGTGAAGATGTATTCATTGAGGCGGTTATTTAAATCAAGACGAATGATGTGTCATTTATTCGTTGTGTGGCCATGGTAGGAACAAAATCTACCACCCAATAGCACCCAAATCCAACAACTGATATTTGGGCGGATTGTTGGATTCCGAATGACATTATGGTGTATACAAGCACCCAAACTGATAATTATTCCGTTGCAATATTCAAAATGTCAGTGCCCAGCAAGGAGGACGTATGGTTTTGAATGCGTTTCACCCCCTTGACCACACACACACCACAAATGTATTTCGAAATTTCTAGTCAGCCTTTAACTGCATAGAGTGAGTAAAAAAAGGCAATGATTGAATGCACGTGAAATCGATTCCACGACTTTTGATATCTCTGGCATTTTCTTCTGTCAGTGAGCAATCCAAGCCCGGGTCTTACTGTCTGTTGTGGATGGTGTGAAAGGACTACAAAAAAGGCGTTGACGAGACATGTGAAAACAATTATGGGATTGCCCTGATTATGATTTCAGTAAGTAAGTATTGAGTAAAAATAGCATAATATCATTCTTCCCCAGGGCCGTCTCTATCTTCAAGCAAGGATAGTGACTATATTTAAGAATTGTGCATTTCTTATAAAAGCATGACAATTGGCTAAATGTTTTAATATTAAAAATACTGATTATTTTAAGTCTTAACTACGTCCTCGTCAATAATCTTCAGGTCAAACACGGGTCATGGGGGTCAAATATTTTCATTTACCTTTCTGTTACAACAATACATCATTTTATGCAATTTAATACCCTAATTTGGTTAACTTCCGGAGAAGACGATTTTCAAAGAACACACCAAATCATAATGTTTATCAATATTCAGTTGGCTTGTCTTTCTTGTACTACCACACTGATGGTGGGTTCGTAACAGGGTGGGGTTTCTGAAGTTATAGACGTCTTCGAAGATATTTGGTATATTGTTCAAAATTTAATAGAGTGAGCTGAATGAAGGTAGCGAATTGATATTGGGGGCCAAGTGATATGTGTGAGATAAGATGTGGGGAGTTAATTTATTGGCGAGTTAAAATTGGGAATTTATGTTGATAAGGGCTAATTGATAAGAGGCGATTCGATTGGGCGTGCTAATAATTGGGAGAGTTGGTATCGGCCGAGTTGAAATGGGGAGATTTAAAATTCGGGGATTTTATCTGGGCGAGTTAGTAATAGAGCGATTGATTAGCAGCGGCAGCTTTGAATAACGATGTGATTTGTAATGGCGAGGTAATACTTGGCATAGTTTGGTATAGGGCTACCGTTTATATTGGAAGGAGTTGATATGGGCAAATCAAAATGGGCTAGTTGGTATGGGTGAGTTGTTATGGAGCGAGTTGATATGGGCAAGTAAAAAAATGGGGCAAATCAATAATCCTGGGGACGAAATTGATATGGAACGATTTGCTCTGGACGAGTTTGGTATTGGCGAGTTCTTATTGTAGTTTGGTTTATAAACAATTGGGTTTTATAACAACGCCGTTTATCCAATTTTGGTTACAAAGTGGCATTTGTTATGAGTGCGTGTCAACATTCGTGGCAGTTTGTGGGCCATCCTGCCATGAATAAATAAGGTTTGACATCCCTGCCAGAATTTACTAGCATAATGTTATGCGATAACAGTTCCCAAGCAGTCACACCAGATTTCAGACATTGTATGTAGTCAGCTCCTTGGGCTGAACGTGATGCTTACAAGGAAAATAATATTAGGTATTAGGTTCCTTTTTTTCCACTTTTATACAAAATAGACAAACCCCAATTGTTTTTCAATTTTGTCCGAATTTGCAATTCCGAATTTGTGAGTTTTTTTTTTTTTAATCTTTCTTTTTTTTTGTAGAATATTTTTTTCATGCCCCCAGTTTGGAGACTATTGTGTCCCTTTTAGACAAAATTTTCATTTTGAAAACCTAAAAACAAAATTTATATATCATTTTTAATAAAATTTTTTTTTTAAATTGTGAAATTGAAAATATTATTATCTAAAAAAAAAAAAACCCAAAGTTCCTTTTTAAAGAGCTTTACTCCCATATCTCAAAGTAAAACGCAAAATGTCAGTTACACCTTGTACTTTATCCCAGCTCACGAAGTGTTGCGTGTTTAAATTCATTCCTTTATGTCCCAGCATCAATGATCACTTCGAATCCAACATCACAGAAGGGTTCTTTTTTTTTATTATATATTTCAGTTATCGAAACAAACTTCAGGTCAACCCCCAGTCCAGCCTGAGTTTAATGCCATCCCAGGCCAAGATTTTGAACATGTCAGCTTTATTTGGAATACGTCACGCATGGGTAGCGTCATACAGTTTTAAGGTAATGACTACAAGCCAGAGTACTGCTGCCACAAAGGTTTGAATTTGAACTTTTTCTTATGTCTAATATAAGTAATAATTATAGTAATGTTTTTAACACAATACCATTCAAAATGTAACCTTCAGGTTCATCGTGCGTGAGAGATTAGGGAAAATGAAAAAAAATGCCCTCTTTTTCGCATTTTTTTTGAACCGTGTTTGATCCCGCACTTTCAAGCTCAAATTTTATTTTCGAGTACATATTACATATATGCCATGATACGTTTGGGATTGAAACCATCTTTCCGTGCAACAGCACTGGGGATTACTTCCTTTCGCATGAAAATTAAAAACCAAATATTACTTTCAACCAGAAAAGCAGCTGTATCCCCAATGAAAAGAGTGCACCTTATTTGAAAAAAATGAATAAAATGTCCACACTCCATTTACGTCCAGAATGTTCAGTGACCAATATGTAAGGTATAGAGCTAATGATATTCAAAAATCACCTCTAGTACACTCCTTGCGCCCTCTTGCTCAATTAGACGCTATTACCCTCTGGTTAGTCAGAATGAAAACCTACCCCTGTTTCTGCCGATTATTACTAGAATTGTGAACTCATCACTTGCAACTGGCTCATTTCCATCAAGGCTTAAGCGTTCTGTAATAGCTTCAGTTATTAAGAAGCCCACCATGGATCAGAATTCCCTGAAAAGTTATCGCCCTGTGGCGAATATAACATTTCCTGTCCAAAATCGTTGAAAAGGCTGTGGCATGTCAAGTGATTAACTATGTTGAGAGCAACCACCTTGGTGAAAAGTATCAATCTGCCTACAGGAGACACCACAGCACTGAGACCGCACTTCTCAGGGTGAAAATGATGTGCTGAAGTCTCTTGATGGTGGCAAGGCTGTTTTCATGGTATTACTTGACATGTCAGCAGCGTTTGACACGGTTGATCACCACATTTTGCTGCAAAGACTCAATTATAGGTTTGGTATAGGGGGTACTGTAAATCGCTGGTTCGCATCTTATTTAAGTGATAGAACTACTAAGGTTACTGTCAAGAACGAGTTTTCCAGAGATCATACATTGAAATATTCACTTCCTCAGGGTTCCATTATTGGCCCATTGGGGTTCACTCTATACACCTGTTGGGGATATCATACGTAATCATGGTATCAAATTTCATGTACATGCATTGTAAATGAAATACGCTCTTTTCTTAGTTTGACCCAAAGGTCCAGTGTGACTCCCAACGTGCCCTTACCTGCCTGCTTCCTGTTTCTCTGAAATCAATGATTAGATGATTGCTAATACTCTGCAACTGAATCAAGAGAAAACTGAGTTTATCGTTTTTGCCAGTAATCGCATGCTACCACGGCTCACTAATCTCGAGCTCAGACTTGGCAATGTGTGCATTCATCCATCCTCTAATGTTGAGAATCTGGGTATTTTTCTTGATGCTTGCCTGAACATGTCTGATCAAGTCAGTTTACCTTGTAAATCCACACTTTCATTTAAGGAACCTTTGGAGGATTCGCCGCTTTATCACCCAAGAGGCTTGCCACAATGCAGTTAGAGGGTTGGTCCTTTCACGTCTTGATTATGGTAACTCTTTGTTGTTGGGTGCACGTGAATGTGACCTAAAGCGTTTGAAGCGCCTCCAAAACAAAGCTCGCGCTTACTTTTTAGATGTAGCAGACCAGCCCTCTAACTGGCTTGTTAAGGGAATTGCATGTTCCTGTTTAAAGAACGCATTCAGTATAAGATTATGTTATATGTTTCTAAGTGTCTCAATGAACAAGCCCCTTCTTTAATCTTGGGAGATCTTGTTTCCTACAGCAATGATCCTCTCGACACAGGGGACGCAGACTCTGTTCTCACTCTGATTACACCCGTCTTTCCATGCTGAGATCTTATAAAAGGCGGGTGATTCCTCCTTTTGCTGTCGTGCTCTGCGCATATGGAATAACAATGCCTAGGAGATCGTGAAGCTGGGTCCTGTGTCCGTTTTTCAAAAGCGCAGTTGAAACATCTTATCCCATATTTGATTGTTAGTGTTTTTGATGCTGTTTCCCATTTATTATATATGTTTTTTCTTTGTAAGGCACTGTGTTCTTAGTAGAGCGCTTGTAAATATGCTTGTAATAGATAGATAGATAGAACCTTGAAACACTTCGGAGCCTTTACTTATCAGGGGTATCAGTTTCACATTGTTACTGCCCACACAGGTGAAAAGATTTTAAGGGGTTTGACGTGTTAGTGATCTACTCGCTCAAATTTTTCCTGAATCACATATATAGTATTTACAAAGGTTCTGATTAAGAATCTGAATAAAAAATGGGGTCACCGGACTTTGTTTCATTGAGCTTTAGCCAAATAAAAATGGTATGGTTGTCACTTTTTAAAACCACTCAAGTCTAATGGGAAAAGTAAAATTTGACGTTTTATCCTACAAAAATAAAAACCCCCTCTCGATAAATTTTGTAATTTCTAAATATGTTGAGGTCCCTATGTTCGTTCTTTTTCAAAATTTGAAATAAAAAAGAGTCACCGACTTACTATTTCCATTACACGCCGAACACCACTGAAATTGGACCTTTTTTCAAATTGGGCGTCTTGTTGGGCTGCAAGAAAAATCCGCGCCACATTCGGCATGCAGCAAAGCAGGACCGCAGGCGTAGAGATCCGATTTTATAAACGCAAACAAGCGCACAGTTATTCCCGGTATCTGCGCCATGATACCTTCGCAGCTCAAAAAACAAAATTCTCATTCTCCACGATGACTGGGCTCCAAACAGATGCTGAAGGTGTAAAGCAGCTTGCGCGAAACAAAATCACACGTCAAACCCCGTAAGTGTATCACCTCCCTGTATTGATCTCTGTATCTGTTCACAACGGGTCAACTAACTCAACCTCGCTCATGATTTTTAAAAATGAAGAGGTCGCTGAATACCATTGCCTTTCCTGGTAAATTGATTAGAAATACTACTTAATCTCAACCATTTTATTCATTTCTAAATATGTGCACTCCTTTCATGTGGGACAAGGTTTTCCTGGTTAAAATAATCTGAAGGAAATAAAGTAATCCCCAGGTCTGGAGCATGAATATTAAATTAAAAGGCCAGTTTGTCTCATATACCTAGCTAATATAAGATAATCAATGAATAAATATACAATGAACGCAAGATGACCACACACTCGAGACTACCTCGCTGAAGTAAAAAAAAACCCCGGAACATAATAATCAACGGATTTCAAGAAATTATTGTTTTGAACCATCAGAAGTGATGGGCATGTTTGTCATTTATTGAAACTTAGTTTTCAGATGCTGCACGTATCATAAACATCAGAAGATTGTACAACATTCTAGTCAAACCATTTTTCCAGAATTCAAATAAACTGGCATTTCATTAAAAATTCTAAAAGAACGTGATTTGGACTATTTATTGTTTTAATGTCTTACGAACGATATTTAAAATAGTGAATGGTCACTGATTCCAAGCATTGTGTTGAGTATAAAGAGGATTTCCGTGAAAGAAAAGTAGAGAAACCCAAACTTGTTAGAGAAAACTCAGTTTGACACACAGCATATAGTTGGCCTTCTCGTTTCATGTTTAATTGTTCATCATTCATTGTTGATTCCCTATTCAAGAATCATCGTATCTCCTTGTACAGGAGTAGTGTACCGTTGTTGATTCGTTAGCAATCCAAAGTTGATATGCAAATTAGCGCGTCACGCCCGGCGCAGTGTTCACGGAGGCGGGTTTTTTTAATAGGTACCGCTTAAGTCAACGCGCTGTCCGTCACGTTAGTCTTCTGAGTACGCGCAGTACACTAGGTGCAAACCGTAGAGGCTGGAATATAAACCAAGAGGGGCATCGCGTGTTGTATTGTGGAATAGCCCAAGCCCGTAACCGATTTCTCTCACACCACAGCGACGCCCGTGGGTGTTGCTGCAGTGAACGTAAGCACTCGCGTGTCGTCACTGTTGAGGCGAAGCACCAGCATATAAAAATCTGTGCGTCAACGCGTTTATTGTTTCAGTGTTGCATTTCCCAGTGTTCCATGGTCTGTGATCGGCCGATTTTTCTGCAAATAATTATGGCCGAAAACCAATCGATGAAAGAAACCATGCCATCTAAAAAGATCCTGCTTCCTAATGCACAAAAAGTCTCCGACCCGATGACCCCGTTAATTTTGCTTAAAGGAAATATATATTGATCGAGGATAGCATGTGGCCTCAGTTGTTATTGTTGTTTTCCTCGCGGAGTGTGGACGAACGTAAAAAATACCGCGTGGTTTCATAAATATGCATTAAGGATTTTACAAATACGACGATACGTAAACCAAATTGGTGGTGCCCAAAACTATGATAATGAAGTGAGTATGCTCATTATAATACTTTTGGGCACTTCGATTTTTGGTGCCGCCGTTCGTGAGAATCTTCGGGTCTGGGTATATTTACGTCGTGGTGCAAACGTGCAAAGCAACAAAACCAAACCAAAACTATCGTTTGGCTTTACATTTTGCCCTACAAATAAATAAGAAAGATTTTTGCCGAAACTGGGAACATTGCTGTATAAGTGAGAGAATAATTACGTTCCTCTATACACGATAATAAGATTTCATAAATTTCGTTGTGAAGGGATTCAAACAGTTTTGCAGGTGGCTCCATCACAAAATCAACAATTGCATCCGATGCGTCCGCGTATTTTTATCTCGCGATGGCGGCTAAAAGAGCCTCGCGAGATGAAAATACGTGGACGCATGGATGCATGCGTATGATTGAGTAAATTTCAAATCATAGCTCCCTTCGTTAATACATCCACTCTTTAGTGAGTTATGAGTTACAAAATTAAACTGAACTTCAACATTTCTCGCGGAGCAGGAGTATATAGCGCAATCCTCCAATCAGATGCGCGCTGCATTTAAATTTAAGCAAGCATGCCGCATTGAAAGGTCAATGGTAGCTTAGGTAGCTTAGATCAAACATCGATAGATCGGGCCGGCACCAAATCTGCCTATAGCTTATAGACAAATCCGAACAGCCAAATGATGGTCAGAATTGATCCGCCATGGGGGGGGGGGGCCTCTAACTCAAAACCTAGCCCAAATCTTTGTACGTCTGTACCACGCTGATTAATTATAATTCAAAAGCTTACACTTAAATCTGCACATTGGTGTGAATTCAAACAGGATGACCCAGACTATGGCGCCAAGTGAGGGGTTGAATGTGCGACAATCGGATGGTGTTACATTAAGAGGATTATTACGGTACTATGAGGATTAGACACCCTTAGTTTCGAAAACGTGGAACGCAAACTTTCCCGTATGACGTCACCTATTTCTGTTTTGAAGAAACACCTGAACCGTACGCCCGAAGGAAGGATTAATGAATGATTCGGTCACCCTGAATCAGCCAATGGCGTAAAATCTTGAATGCTAGCGGCGAGTACCCAGTCGCACTTACGAAATTCCATCCAAGCAACAGCTCTCACATTTTATTACAACAAAGCAACTCAAGGCTAACAGTAACACAGGGAAGGACTTTAATACTGGTTGCAAAGAGATGACACCCGCAAAAGGCATGCAAAACAAGAGCCAGAACCACTATTTTCATCGAGCGGACGGATGGCCACTGTTTTTATTTATAACCAACTAGATAGCAACGCAAGCTCAAAAAGCCGCGTCGTACGTACGTACCATCTTTTCCCGCAGAGCGCGTACTTATTTCCCATAGCGTGGTGTACCATTTATTCAAATATCCCTGATTTTCCCTAGGTGGTGTTACAATTTATTCATAGATCAGCATTTGAATTAGAAACGATGTTACAGTTCAGCCAACAGGTTACGGCACATGTGCGTGCGAGTTTCGAATGAATACCGTAATGAATATTTATAATACTTCAAAAAACGGTTCACACCAGTTACGGGTCGTCTTGGCACACAGCCCCGCCCATTGTTGAATCTGGGCAAACCTTGGAAATCTTCACTGCCCTAGGAAGTTTATCAACCGCCTCATTATCGGCTGAAGCGTACGGCGGGCCGGTCAGTACGTATTCCTGTTTTCTAAATTGAAAGCTTAACCATGAAACCAGCGTTTGAAAATGTTTCTCAGACTGAAATGGAATAGCGAAAGGCATTGTGGAAAAGATGGATGCTGCCCTTAGCGATTGCGTGTTCACTTTTCCGAGTTTGCGAGCACCGAAGTACCCGCAAAAAACGTTCAATTTTCTCGCAAGTTCTATAGGTTCAGACCCAATTAACGTTACAAAGGTCTATTGAAAACAAAACATAGTACGACCCTCTGATGCAAAAATCTCCATAGAACCCCTTTCGTATTCGGAGATATTTGAGATTTAGTTTCATTTGCATGCATTCACTATGACGGACTGATAACGTTTTAATCTCTCGCGCCGTACTATTTAGATAATATCTTTTTTTGAAGTCTGTGACACAGACTGTAGGCTGAGGGTGGGAACTCTGTCGATAACGTTGATTTGGATTTTTTTTGTACATTGCCGGTACACTGGAGATTGCGCAAAATACTGGCCTATCGTAACGATTTACGTACCAAAATACTTCCTAACTAAATGTCTAGTTAGCTGACTAGTTTATAATATATTTTTGTTTTTGGAAAAAGACGAAAAAACGTGAAAATACGATACATACACGCATTTTTCTTACCTTGTCATCTGGCTCAATTAGCGATTGCTGCTATCAAATCATGCCACACGCCAGGCTTACAAAAACTAGTGAGCTAATTGTTTTTTTTTTTTTGTCAGGAACCCATTTCTAACATCAGATCGACCACCTGATTCGTTGATTTCGCGATATCCAAGGTACCGCGAAACCGTTTTTTCATTCCTTGTTCAAGCTAATCGCAGAGCCTTTAATACAGCGCTTGACGGTAGGGAGTCAAAAGACGTAGGCATGTCTAAGATAGCCGGCCAAGTAGCGATGCGGAAACGGAAATAGGTGGCGCTGTGTCCGGGCAGTACAGATGCTATGTGAGCGTAAATGGTGTGGGTTACGTGGCCGCCTATTCTTCAACACGGGCGTACGCTATCTAGTGTTATAAATAGAAATCTGTGACGGAGGCTGTGCTTCGACTTCGAACCGGCAACACTACATGACCGAAAAAGTGAATGGTCGGAGCAGGGCTGGCCGGAGCAGTGTTTATACGGCTCTAGTTTGGATCGATTTGCAATGTTATATCACCGAGTTTTCACAAGATTTGCATCGCAGTGGTAGGTAAGATATCAACGATCGCTAGATTAAGCTAAATTTGTGTTTTAAAAGTCAGAAGAAGGTCAATTTTTCAGTCGTATTTTGGTGGCTGTTAAATTCGGAACCTGTACATATTAACACATTGACAAAGCGATAGTCTGCTCATAGCAGCGGCAGCATCACAACATAGATTATCTGGCGATAGCACGTTGGCAAATTTTCTGATTGTTGGCAGATTGTCAATAATTTTATTGTTCCAATTTTCATTTTTTTTTTCAGAATGGGAATCAGGGTTGGGTCTGCTCATCGGGAATCGGGAAAACTCCTATGCAAATGCAAATAAAATCGCTATTTTCTATTGCCATGTTGTTGTACGTTTGAAGTTGTTGCGAATTTTCTTTCTTCAGACACTAAACAGAGTAATAAGAGACCTGGTCATTTGCATAGCAATAACTTAGGGTCTACCTAACAGGTCACTAGTCTAGACTAACGCGGTTCCTCCTGACCACATCTTTTTTAACATATCCCGTCTGAACTACTGTCAAATGTTTGATGTTTAAACCATTCTTGTGTTCCACATTCCAGAAATATTCCTACTTGCAAAATAAGTTCCGTAGTTGAATACGGTTTGAGGAACTACTATACCCTGTTCGCGTTTTCTTTGTCGCCTGCGACGCTTGACGTTCTGCGTAAACTTTTCCGATTGATTGCAATGGCATAAATCGAGACGCCATAATTAATTGCCATTTGTGATGGGCAAGACGCACCGTCGAATTTCTTGCCGTCAAAGTAATTTTGGCTGTACGTTGTCTGAATATGCGATCAGAATGTAGGTACTATTAGGAGGTTTCACAGAAAGTTCGTCAGATGACGTTCATACGTGAAATCGTTTTGCGTCGCACTTTTCCCCAACTAAAAGGTGTCTATATTAACATAAACATCCAACGACATGCGTTTTTCCATAACTTGACCTTAGTTGCCTAAAAAGATCAAATGTGAAAACCTTTTGCTCTGTTAATAATTCCCCATTCCCTCACTTACTGTTACACCAGTGACTTCATGTTAAACCACCTGTCTTCATGGTCAATCACTGTTGAAACCACAATCCCTGGTAAAATATTACAAATAAGAGACCAGTAGGCTACAACGGGTTGACTTCAACCATTTTTGATGATTTCGTGCCAAATAACGTATTGGCTTACTATGACAGTACCCACATATCCGATTGTGTTATAATACATGCAAGTTACCTTACTGTTGATGTGACGACCTGTATGTTCCATTCCCCATAAATCAATTTTCCCCCAAGCTCCATAACGACATTACAAGGTACTTGCGATTGTAATATAGTATGGAAATGTGGAGTATTGTGTATTATAAAGTCAAGACAAAAGTTTTGTTCGTCGTCAAGATTTTGACCTTGCAACAATCCTAGTTACCATAATTTGTTTTTGTTGATCTATTTCCTCCAGCGGGCCAATTGAAGTCAATCCTGGTCCTGCACACCTCGCAATCCTCACGCAATGCTCAGATCCAATGGGCATTTGTAAAAAAAGTTGAAGAGGAAATGCAAGAAGCTATCTGGTGATGATGCGAGTTGGTTACCACAACAAATTTGCTTGTAGAAAAGGACATGATTCGTGTGCTTGGTCAAACCTACCAAGCTTCTCTTGGTCTGTTTCGGGTGTGAGTGTAAAGTTTGATTCGTCTCTTTTTCAATACCAAGTCCATAACTACTCAACCATTTTCAACCCTATCTGATTTTGATGATAGTATTATACAGAACGTGCACAGTGGTGTTTTTTCCCAAAACTTTCAGACCCCAATTACAAAAAAATGTTTCAATTTTTTTCAAAGATACCCCAGAATTAAAACTCGTAAACAATCATTTGAGAGGGATGATTATCAACTGCAATGGTATAAAAAGTACAGTCTAAACAGGATGCCTTCCGTGCTACTTTAGATCAACACAAACCAGATATTGTGTTGGTGCGAAACAAATCAACCAACATATGGCCCTTATGAAATATTCCATAAAATTTCAGCGTGTACCGTAAAGATCGGGATGCAAACGGAGGTGGAGTTTTTTATTGCCACAACAGGGATTCCATATTACTCTCCGATTATCCTTATCTGGGGGAAAACTGTGAAGGGGGTGAGTTCCCCCAAATCCCCTGGCCATTATAACCGTTTAGTCAATTCCAAACCCCTTATTTCTGGCTACTATATAGGACTGGTAAGAAACCCCCGTGAAGCACTTGATAGTATGATATCATCCTTCACAAAGTGCATCACCAAAAGTCATCGTCACTATCCAAATGTGCTTATTAGTGTGACTAAATGACCCGATATTATGGTTGCCTGGACCGTGAAAACAAATTCAAACAACACCAAAAGTGTGCATGTGAAATTTCCCTTAGATTTACCTATCTGGAAAATTCTCATACTATCGCAATTAGTCACTAAAATTACTAGACCAATATCCCAACAGTATAATTAGACCCGTTTAAATTGCAAACAAAATCCCATCTGTGTCAATGTGGATGTCCTACCTGGCATCTCGGACCTACTCAATTGTTTTGTTTTGATATTATGATGAAACCCCAAATTTCCAGTGTAAACCACCAGGAAATGTACAAAATTTGATAAGCTAATGAAGCAAGCCTTGAATCGGATGTTGCAAGCTTTGTGGGGGATTTTCTATCATCAAACCCTGAAAAATCAATCCGTGGACCCAAACTGGGGAAAAATAAAATGTTGATGCTTTGATGAGTTAGTTGAAAAACATGTACCATCACTACCAAAGGTTACAGGAACTTACCTTGGATCTCAGTTGATGTTACGGAAGATGAGGAAAAGATATAAACTTTTTTTCCAAAGCTCGCAATCAAAAATTCTTCAGATTGGAAATCATACGGGCTTATAGAAATTATGTTTAACCAAGGTTGTTCAATGCCACATAATGACTTTCAATGGTTATTGGGGAAGTTTGAAATCAAGCCCAATCTTTCTGGTCATATGTGACTCGTCAACGCCCCTGAAAATGTCGGGAGTCCCAACCCTAAACACGCAAACAAACTTTGTACCACAGACTTGACAAGCAGAAGCCCTAATTCACCTTAGGAGTGTTTTTTGCAATAACTCAAACAAGGAGATACAAAGACGGGGATTCTCCATATGTCTCAGTTCCTAATTTGGAATTGTGTTTACGGTTGTGGCAAACAACTACGCAACTTAAGTCCATCTAAGGCTAGCGGGCCAGACGACTGCCCCCCCAGCGTCTATTAAAGCTGGTTCAATGAACTGGCACCTGTGGTTAAGGTTTTTGGTTTCCAACATTCATATAATTCAACCCAATTACCAACCCAGTGGAACAAGCAATAGTTACAGCCAATCCTATAAGAGTGGATCAAAGTCTACCCTTCACTACCGGCCTATATCCCTAACTTGCAAGTGTTGCAAGATTATGGAACATATAGTGATGAGTCATATAGCAAACATCTTGATCCCAAAATATTCTAATACATGAACAGCACGGTTTCATGTCTTGCTTATGCTCCAGTTTGACCTCAAAATAATTCAACAAAGATTGGTATTGGCCGAAACACTAATAACAAAGGTCGACAGATGTGGGTTCTTTTAGACTTTAGCAAAGCTTTTTGATAAGCTCAACACAACATCTCATATCAAGCTTATTATTATGGTAATTGAAAGTAACACACGGGGTGGATCAGATTTCTTACAAATCGGCCCCCCCCCCCCCCCCCCCCACAACCAATCCGTAGCGTCATGGAACCGCATTCATCTTGGGTAAGTGGACATCAGGTGTTCCTCAGGGTTCCGTTCCTGGACTGTGTTTATTTTACTCTACATCAATGATAATAAAAGACCACATACAATCACCATAAAAATTATTCGCTGATGACAGCATTGTATTGACAGGAGGATGGAGAACATCACACGACCCACGAGATTTTTTACAAAAAAGATCTGAATACTCTGGCAGAATGGTCGTCCACATGGTGGCTGTATTTTAACGTCAAAAAATTGTGCAGTGCTTTCCATTTTTTCCCATCACACTCAAACGTAGTCCAACATTACAACCATTATACACTCCTGGGTGAAGATCTTAACAGGGTGCAAAAAACATGACTACCCTAGGCTTACCATATCCCATGAGTTAGGTGGAATGCCCAGTGTACTAAATCACGCGTAAAGCCAGTCGTACCCTCGGATTGCTGCGCAGAAACCCTGTCCCCCTCCCCCCGCCTGTTCACAAGAAGTTAAAGCTCAAGCATCACAACACTTGGTCCGCCCCCAATTAGATATGCCGTGAAATATGGAATCCTACCACTTAAAGCAAAATTAACACCGGATTGAGCAGATAACAGGAATTGGGCACGGTTCGTCCCCTCGCAGATTTCGGAAAACAACCCCATGTAACCCCTTATACGAGTCTTATTGGGATCCACTCATATTCACCGCCTCATACAACAAGCGAACATTCTCTACACAGAATCCACTACAACTTAGGTAATATATCACCACCAGACCTGCGTTCCAGCAGAGATCATCACATATATCAGCCAAATTAAATCATCCATTGAAGTACACAACACAAATCTTATAACGTAAATGCATCCAAATATGCATTTTTCCCTAGAAGTGTTGTTGCCATTTGGGAATCGTCTGGCCACCACAAGCCATTCTTCATGTGACTCCATTCAGTAGCAATGTTTCAGAGCTATCTGCTCCAGCCACAGGGATATGAAACACCCCTGTATGGCAAATTTGGTGCTATAAACTGCTCGTTAATTTTGTACCTAGTGCCACCTTTTGTTGTAAACATTTTTCTTCTTTGGGATTTTGGAAGCACCTATTGTTTTCCACTTGTCGGCTGGCTGTCGACGCCACCTCTGCACAATCCCAGTTTAGCAGTTGCTGCTGCTATAAGGATCATCAAACCAAGTACCAATAATCTGTCTGATAGTAAGAAAACGCTACTTTTCGATATGCATTGTTTTATTGTTTGAAATAAATAAAGAACTACAATTCATAAATAAGTAGAATAAATAACAATATAATAAAAGACCAATTTAATTGGTTTTAAAAACGGTCATATTCGCCTTTTTTACACTTCTCTGATTGCTTGATGACATGTCAATTATTAAGTGTTTCTCTCTATCCTCATTGCCTTATAGGTCATGACCCATAACCCGAAACCCTGCACCCCCCGGGATTTTTGGAGACACTATTTTTGGAAACCCTTATACATATACTATCAAAATCAGGTTGTCTGCAAAAAGCCTATCCTGGGTATAACAGATGAGGGCGCTTTTTTCAAAATGGGCGGCCAATATTCACTTAATGCCTTTTTTGACATATATCTTTAATTTTTGATCTAAATTCTTGCACTAATGTGACTACTTAGTCGCACACCAAAAACACCAAGGGCATAGTTGAACCCTTTTGGCTGCTTAAACCGTCCTCTAGAGGGCGTCATTTTTTTAAATGGCACCAAAACAATGAACCACCGTGTATTTACACACTTAATCCTCTTTACAGGCAAAATGTCGGTGTCACCTAATTATAAACTTTGTCATGCACCATTGGATTAGTTTGAGGTAAGTAAACACTTAATATGAAGTAGTTAAATCTAGCCTTTCAGTTATATATAGAGGGCGCTTGTGTAACATATTCTATACTTAACTATACACAATAGAAGACCACAACCACAGAAAATGCCTTTTTTTTGGTACATAGTTTACCAAGGGAGGGGTGGTTATCCCAGAATTCCTTACAAAGCACCCTATGCTTATAATTTTTGATACCAGTGGTTAGCTATGATCCTCTTCTTTCCATTGATACCAAATAAAGTACCACCTACCTAATGGCGGCACACAATGACGTCATCAAATCCGCGAGTCGGCGACATTGGCATTTTCCCAGAAAATAGGCGAAAATTCCAATTTTACGCTAAAACTGTAAGAATAATCATATTTTCGTGCGTTTCCAAGCAGCTCTAATGATGGCAAATGACTAGTTTTAACATAAACATAAAAGTTTACGCGCATTCTGGTGCACAATATTTTTCAAAAATACATACCAGAAATATCCTCAGGTCGCAACCACAACCACCCTCCCCCCGACCCTAGAATTTGACGGCATAACCCTAACCCCGTGAGGTGCCACCTTCGCATTTGTTTTCGCTAACATGACCAGAAAGGAAGAGAGATCGATGACTTAGAAGCTTTTTTACGCAAGCTTGTTGGCATTTTAGCGCACCTGAGCAAATTTCACTAGGGGGAAGGGGTGGATTTTTGTTGTTATTGTCACATTCAGCATAGTCCATGCTGCTTCCAAGATAATGAGATAACGAGATCTCTCTGAAGGTACTCAAACATGCTATTTAACTCCAGAGCTTCCACAGTATAGTTCATCTGCTTCATGATTGTGAGGTAAACGAACGCGCTCCGGATGCGCTGAAATTCTAAAATCCAAAGCTCCTGGGGCTCCGCCCCATGGACACCTGCCACGTTCAGCATAGTCCACTGCTTCAAGATAATGATATACTGATAGCTCTCCGAAGGCACTCAAACCTGCCCTTTACTCAAGACTTCCCATGCTCCGACCCTGGACCCCCGCTAGGGCAATATATTCATCTGCTTCATGAGTGTGAGATAACCGAGAGCTTCCTCCGGATGCCCTGAAACAATGCTAAACCCAAGAGCTTCGGGGGCCCCGCCCCTGGAACCCCGCAAGCTGTTCAGCAATATTTTCATCTGCTTCAAGATAGGACATAACCCCTAAGGAGCTTCCGCCGTCTCCTGCCCCTTTAACCCCACAAGGGGCTTTTCCCCATTACCCTGTATGCCCGCATGCCCTAGCTCGACGGCGCTTGCCCTGTGCTGCTTATGTTTGGAGTTATGCTTGTGGCCCCTGTATGGGAGGGGTCAGCCCAAAAGCTTGACCCCGTCGTTGGATGCCTCCTGTCCGGCTTTTCTTCGCAGCTCCAGCGGACAACTATACATGCAGCAGCGTAGCATGCATGATGAGCATAGCTGCCAAGTGCCAAGTATCTGGTATGGAGCACCCCTGTGTTTGGACAGAGCCCACAGAGCCCAGCTGCTGACCGCCTTAGGTCCGGTCCGGAGTAGTCCGTCCTTTGATAGTCCCTAGGAGTTTGGGGAGGTGGCTTGTGGAAGAAAAGACTGCTGTCATCCAAGTTGGCATCTATTGGTATTGAAGCTGGTGAGTATCTTCCGCTTGGGGCTGGCTTTTCGTGGGCTGAGTGGGCGTGTGTCCTCACTGATTGAGATCCGACCCGTCCGCTCAAAGGTTTCCTTGCATAGTGAGTCTACCTGGAAGCAGATCAGGACACTGGACCTCTCTTAATCTTTCCAATGTTGGTGCAACAATGCGACAGGTCAGGACCTTACAGAATTCATTGAAGCAGCTAGACATTGTACCCAACTTCGGCTAGATCAATTGAGAACCACTGTGTTGGATACGATGAGAAGAAATTTCAATTTAATAATCATGGGTAGGTTAATTGGCGATCGATCTTTTAGCATTGTGTCCTGGTATACGAGCTTAAATGCAGCCCTTGATTCGGAAATTGATATTGATTCTTTCCTACCTCTTCTTCTTGAGTGATTGTCTTAATTGTCTTTCTGTATCAGCTTATTCTTCCTCTACTATTATATCAGACCAAACTCTTGTGGCCACCAACTCGCATGATGCCATTGTATCTAGTGCACAAAAAACATTAACTTCAAACCATGATCATCTGGTGGAGAAATTTCTGCTCGCCACATCTGCCTGGTACCCAAAATCAGGGTTTTTAATAAGGGTCTCTGGAGTTCATCTCAACAAAATATCTCATACAAGTGCTCTGGCAAATCTGCGATCTACCCAAGGCTGAGGAAAGCATCGACACACTTGTCACGTTTTCACTTAAACCTCGGTCTACCTGAGCCGTTTTTGTAACCAACTCCGAACCACCACCGTGATTTTCGTTTCCTGAACATCCGATTCTGTAAATTTGGTACAACAGGGTGAGCTTCGCGTTTCTTCTTTCCTGGGGATCAAAATAATACCTTCAGCTCATCCCCATTATGACGTCACTTTGACGTATATGTGAGGAAAAAATGAAAAATACAGGTACTGAATAAGGGGTGGAAAATTGATTATTTCGTAATTTTAGCGACTTCAAAAACATTATTCTATACCACTTAAAATGCTATCATGTTTATTAAAAACTAGTCATTTCCATCAAATAGAGCAACCAAAAACCGCATGAAAATGGGATATTCCTAACATTTTGCGAAAATTGAATTGTCCCCTATGTGTGGTCTATGGAAATTGACAATTTTGCTAATATGCGAACTTTATGACGTCTTGTGACGTAACTGGATGTTGGTACTAAATTTTGGTTTATCAATCGAAAAGAGCGAGGATCATAGATAGCTATATTGGTATCAAAATCAAGGGCCTGTGATGTTTCTGTGTGGTGCTCCGGCATGTTGGTACTTCTCTCCCGAAGGGGGGGGTGAGTTGTATTTGGCGCCATTTTGAAAAAGCGACCTCACCGTTTAACCCAGGGTGGGGATTTTTGCAGACAACATGAATTCAGTTGCTTATGGTCTAAGCTTCACAAAAATGGTTGTCTCCAAAAATCCCGGGGGAGGGCAGGGGGGGTAATGGTAGCCCGTAGTAGGTCTAATGGTTACACAGAGGTGAATGGTCAGGTAAATTTTTTTGGGGTGATTTTACGTAATTTAAAAGGCATCAGCAGCTTGTAAAATATTTTAAATAGGAATTTCGCTGTTCTCGGCTTTTCACGCTCACTATATTCAAAGAATATAAGTTGGGGCGGCTCCATGACCTTTGACCTTGTCACAGACCTTTAACCTCATCACATATGAGGGAATCCCAGGTGCCCCTATGACAAAAGTTTGTTTCCATTGAACTTCAAGTTTCAATGGAGGTCAATTTTACATTTTAGCCTATTTTTAAACGTGACCTCACATGACCCTTGGGAACTGGCACAGACTTTGACCCTCATCAACAAAATGAGGGATCCTCGTGTGTTGCACCTATGACTCTCAAGTTTGGTTCCAATGCCTCAACTTTCACATGAGGTTAATTTACATTTTCAGCCTATTTTAAAACTTGACACTCAACAGGACCTTTTGATCTTAGTATGTCAATCAACATTGCTTATCAGACATAAGTCTATTTAATTGCATTTTCTTTTGTTTATTATGATAATTATATTCGTATATTGCTATATTTGATGTTGAGATGGATGAAATAAATTTGATTGATTGATTGTATGTGACCTTTGACCTCATCAAACAAATGGGGGGATGTCAGTTGCCCATGTTGACCCAAATTTGGTTTTATTTAAATCCATTAAAAGTATTTTTGAGATTACAGCCAAAATGTGGCCCTTTTTCACAACAGACACAATAGACAAACAGACATCAACAACAGACTACAGGGCCCAGGAGTGATCCCTATGTGTCTTTCTGCATTAAGGCAGGGCCGACACAAAAATGATCTTTCACTCTATTCTTTTTTAACTTATGTGATACAAAAATTGCACATTTGATTCCAACACCCTATCTGTAACTTTCACTTTTAAATCTTTGCCTTCCAAACTTGGCCACATTTGTTGCAAAATCTTCTCTTTAGAATAAATTATCCAACCCCCAACAACCTACATAAACTTTTTTTTTACTGGTGTAGGGCTATTGATTCGGGTCCATGTGTAGCGAACACGAGTCTAAACCCATTCTAATGTCACATAGAAGCATGCCAACCTTTTCCTGTCCTCGGCCGTCTTTGGGATTCTACAAGATAGCAATGCCTCGGGAATGCGTCTGCCGCAACTGTTTCCTTGATCGTTTTGCAGCAACAACTATTTATAAAAAAGAAAGCAAGGAGTTTTGAACATGATTCTGCAAAGCACAGACCTTACATTCCTCCCAAAAACTCCCCCTGTCCGCTGCATGGCTCATGGGATTTTAGGTCAATAACTTATGCCCTCATTTAAACAAACATTAAAGAGCCATTTCCTGATCCTCCTAAACTCTGTTTTTGTGTATGTTCTTGAGATATCCTAAATAAAGCTTAATTCCATAATAAAATAATAGGCCCCCCACCCCCCCGCCAAGCCCCGTGTCTGTCATTATTGACATAAAGGGCCGTGTGGTCCAGCGGATTGAGTGCCTGACCCCCCCCCCCACATAACGGTTCTGGAGTTCGAGCCCCACTGCGGCCTAAGGTGTGCGCCTTGAGTAGGCAAAAACTCATCTCAACCCTCAATTACTCCTCTCCACCAGTTGTATAGGGTACCGGCGAATGTTGAACGGTACACAGACTCCGTAGTGTGTGCCCCAGAGTGGTGAACCCCACACGCAACCCCCCCAAACTACACAGATGAGTCTGGCCCAAACGCCAAAGAAAGAGAGGTGGGGCACTCTGCGCAAAGCTAAAGAAACCAACAACTCATAGTTAGGTTAGACACACATACACACTGGCTAAGGTTCAGTCGAGGGACAATGCTATAAAAAATGAAAATCTCTTTAAGAGATGGGGGAGGAAAATCTGCCAACTGCCCTACCCCATCTGGCACTCTATTGGGGGGGAGTTTGTGTATTTGTCAGATTCATATTTTTGATTTTTGTAATGGCATGGATATGCGATATAACCTGCAAGTGAGTGGTTGGCTTGAAAATAAGTATTAAAGACAGCGGTTAGCTTTTATCGGATTCTGTAATTTCTAACGTTTCTATCAAAAATTCCGACTCGAGATGCAAAAAAGCCTTTTCGGGAATCACAGATGATTCTTAAGGTGAGATTGTGCACAGATCACTTACAGTTTACCTCAAACACAAAAATTATTGATCGTTGTTCATTTGTATGGTGTATTTTAAGCCATATCGCTCCAGCGCTGTGTAGTGCAGATTTGAGACGCCGTTGCTGTATGACTATTGAGGAGACGGTTTTTTATTAAACAAATTTCCTCAAAACTTCATTTTTGACACGATTCGGGTGGGAGTTGTTTCGACATTAAAGCAGTTATATGGAATTGTACACACTTATCCCTGATTAAAGTAAAAAAAAGCATTTCCGATTTTTCGATTCTCTCGCATTACCGATGCTAATCCCTTTAAAAGCCTTTACCCCATAACTGTTAGCCCCACAGCTGAGACTATAGGAAACCATGCTTAGATTTTCTGTCGTGCACGACAGAAAATACTAAATCATCATCTTATTACATAAAGATGGCATATTCTTTTTTATTCACTTCATGTGTGATCTAATACCTTGGTAGGCATTCCAAGTATGCAAAAAACCCGGGTTTGAAAAAAAATTTGGAAATGTCTTTGTGGCTCTTTAATTAGACAGCAAATTAACTCACCTTAAAAACCAACATATTACCTTGTGATGAAAACTACCTGGAAAAAAATGTATGCAATTCCAAATGACCATGGGGAAAGTGGAATTATAATTGGATTTAATCAATAGATTTTACACAAATTGAATCCTGAATTGACTTCCTGCATCAATCCAAGCTATACTTTGAATACCACCGAATAGGCACGAATTATTCGGTTGTTATCGTTCCGTGCGTAAAAATAAACAAAATGTACTCGAGCATTTGCAAAGAATCGCGCGTACCACGCATAATAACACTGCCTCTCTTGCGTTGTCTTGTGCCTACATTATTCCATATCCGTTCGCACTGTTAAGAGGTCCGCTTATTTGGTGGTAATCAAAGTATAGTGGCCCTTCAGGATTTGAACCAGGGTGTGACCAGAAAACTTAAAGTGACAGGAGATTTTTTTTAGGATATGAATTTCTCTCAAATTTCACTGGATCGGTTGTAGACCACCTACCGAGAACGTTTGGAAGGTTTATTGGACAAACATGTGCAAAAGAAAATCGCAAACCTTGTTTTGAACTTGCCTGCTATCGTAATCGTTCCCCATAGAAAACCATGCTTTGACTTTCAGTCGTGCACTACAGAAACTACTAAATCATCATCTTATTACATAAAGACGGCGTATTTGGCTTATTCACTTCAGGTGTGATCTAATACATTGGTAAGCATTCCAAAAATGTAAAAAACCTAGGTTCGAGAAAAATTGGGGGCACTTCTTTCTGGAAATCTCCTCGTGTCTCTTTAAGTCCAAGGAGTGGGGGACTGAGAATGCTGCTAATTCTGGCCCAAAAATAGGCTAATTTTACATCTTTTTGGTAAAACTCAAATGCTCCCCGGCTGGACATGCCAATGTATGCATGATCACTAGACCACATTCTCTCCGTTCTCTTCTTTTCTTGCATTTGGATCTGCAAGGTGCATGTTCTGATCGTCTTTGGGACCCCCCTGATTTACCCGGAAGTAGTATCGATTTTGATATCAGATGAAAGGTGAGCCCTCAAATCCATTTCATTCCCAAGATATAAACAAAAAACCGCCGTTTTAGTGGTTAACCATCAATATTAGCACAGTATTGAATAGGGCTTTGAAGCATGCATTATTGCGTCTACCATCAAAACCGCAAGTTTGTTTCC
>JAMKCH010023836.1:0-18821 GCA_023653785.1 Ophioderma brevispina
AAAGGGTTTCTGGTTCGAGTCCCCATTCAACCTTTCTTCATTTAATCATGTTTCAATATTTAATAGGTAAGAGAATTTAGAATCAACTATAAATTCGGCGTAACAAAACACGTCAGTAATGTGGTATACTGGCGTAATGTAAATACAATTGCCGCATAAATGTAAAGATATTTAATTACCTGCTGTGGCAATTTTTATATTACACTTACTTTTTTTACACACCACGGCAAAATTATTACATTACGGCGTCACTTTTTTACGCGAAATAGATTGTGTTATTGTTATTTTCGTGTAATGTAATAATCGACGCGTATGTACTCATTCTGCGTGTAATGTAAACAACGGGACTGTCTAAAAGTGCCGCTATGTATAATATTTTATTACACTACGCGGCAATTTTTATTACAATACCTGTTTTATTACACAAAACGGCAAAATTTATTACAACTTACGCGTCACTTTCTACATTCGCTCACGTTGTTACGCTAAATAAATTGTGTTATGTTATTTCGTGTAATGTAATAATCGACGTGTAATGTAATAATGTTTCTGCCGTGTAATGTAAAAAACTGGTAATGTAATACAATTGCCTCGTAATGCAATACTTTTTATTATATTACGCGATTTTTATCCGAAAATTAAATATGACCGCTTTAGTCCTAAAATTAAATAAGGTCCTCCGTTTCCCGAACTTTCGTAGGTCCGCTTTGCAAACCTTTTGCACATTGTGTACAGTGTGTCCTTTCATATTCGGACTATTGGACCTGTTTAATACTCCAGAATAGCCGACTTTGTTGCATATTTCGGATACAACCCAGTGGCGTAACCAGAACTTTGCAAATGGGGGCGGGCAGAAGGGTGCCTAGGCATTTTTCCTAGGGGGTGAAGTTGGGTCCTTCCCACAAAAAAAAAATAGACACTGTTACAAACGTCAGTTCAATTGGGGGCAGGGAGCTCGCGCCCCCTGGTTATTTTCCCTATTTCGAGCCACCTTCCCACCTGCCCTCCCCCACCCCCACCGGTTGGTACGTCACTGCTAGGCCCTAACCATTACTAATGGGTGGGCAAGTGACGATCTTTTTTTTTTCAAAACGCAATGGATTCTTAGGCCCTTTTGGTTGCTGAAACAATCCGGGAAGCTTTTTCGCCTAAGATGGAATTTTTAGGTGGTAAAATGACTTTTAAGTTTTGTACATGAATCAATGGGATTTGGTGTAAATTAAATTCACTGCCAAAATCTGACACAAACAACCATGACATTTATATTCTAGCACATAAGCTAGTTATATGCTTCCTAAATAGAAAACCCTGTTTCCAAAGTAATCAAGTTCACGATTGCCTCAAATCAAGAAAAAATGTTCTTCACCTTGCAGATGGAGTAGAGTCACTCATAACACTGCAATCACTTTCACCTAATGGTCTGAATTATCACAGCCACTAAAAACAACTCTTTCCTTACAAGAATGCCTTCCTGTCTTTTGTTCTGTTACTAATAGCATCACAGTTGGAATGAAAACACACTGGCATGGCTTGGCATGGCATGGCCTGTTATGTAACTGTTGTACAGGCTTGACTCTTACACCATACAATGCCCTTTCATAGCCCAATCGTAAAGTCTCTTGTAAATATCTGTTGTTATGTTAATAATAGCATCACTTGTTGGTACATGAAACACTCCAGTACAATTGGCAGGTATTGACATGTTATAAAGGCTTGACCTTACACAATCCAGCTGTTTTTCAACATCCAGTAACCCATACGATCTGGGTCCTGTTTTGGTTTTATTCTGTGTATTGCCTTGCCTTAATGAAATGAATTTTGTAAAAAATAGTTTTTCTGCCATTGAGATGATTTGTTTTAATTTTTTTTGAAACGTGTTTATCTGTATTATAATGCACCTTTTGGAGGAATTTCTAGCAAATCCAATTACCTAATATCGTTTTTTTTTTTTTGGTTTTTCTGAAATAGGAATATGCTATTGAATTTCATGTACAAAAATTTAAAGTCATTTTACTAAAAATTCATCTTAGGCCAAAAGCTTTCCTGATTTTGTTTTTAGCAACCAAAATGGCCTAATAATCCACTCGTTTTGAAAAATTAGAAAAAAATATCCCTTTATGCCAACCTATAAACCAGGTACATATGGGCGCCATGCCATCCCCCAACCATTGCACACCAAGGGGAAAACACCGCTGGCCAGTTAATATTTAATACGATAGGTTAGACATCGTGCTATATGTTTCAGAACCTAGCTCAAGCCCAAGACAAAGACTGGGAAAAGACACTTTGCCAGTTTTAAGCCATTCGTTGCGGGCTATTTATGTGTACCCGTTGTCCCTTTCCCATCCCCAAAACCAGAGGTGTGTGCCGTGGGGGTCACCCAGACATAGCTATCCCTGAGTTTTAACATTCTAAAAATCAAAGTTTATCAAGGTGCTAATATGAAGGCACCCCAACGGACTCAGGGGCGGTGATTCCTAGAGTAAACCAAAATGGACCTAAGTTATACAGAGCTGAAGACATCCACCAAGATTAAGGTCAAGAATAAATTCGAATCAATCATGACTGACCAGCAACGGACGAACACTGACGCACCCACTGCGCGTGCAGACCGACGACACGCACACACCCTCCGACAAATAGACCCTCAAATCGCACACATCTCAAGAGTCACTAGCCTGCTAAGTCAAACTAACAGACAAAATGCCATGTTCTTACATCACTCGTTAATTTTTATTACATTACGCGTCAATTTTTTTATTACATTACACGAACATTTTTATGACATTACGGCGTCCAATTTTTTTTATTACATTACGCGTCAATTTTTTTATTACATTACGCGTCAATTTTTTTATTACATTACGCGTCAATTTTTTTATTACATTACGCGTCAATTTTTTTATTACATTACACGAAATTATTACACAACAGCGTGTAACAGGCCCCCCTATTTTGTATGTGATTTAAGTACAAATCATTGCAGCTCCGTGTGAAGCTTGGGGATCATGTGCCGCTTTTCATTTGGGATACAGCTTTTTTCCTGTTTACAATATTTTTTAATTTTAGTGAAGGAAGTATCCCCAGTGCTCTAGAACGGAAAGATGGTTAAATCCCAAACGTATCATGGCCTATACCTCGTTAACTAACGCCTGTCGGCATTTCTCTGTCTCTCCTCTCTATCTCACACACAAACACACACACACACACCAATCGTATGCCTGTTAAAACTATGTCACTGCAACCGCTCAAACATGTTGTATTTTGATTCATTTAAGGACGTTACGTAGTGGTTAAATTGTTTGCCGACGCTAAAATAGAGCTGAGTCGTGATATTCTAGTAGAACTAAGAATGTACGTACATTTTCTCCCGAAGGTATTAATCTCAAATCTTCCCATCAATACTGATAATGGACTGCTGGTTAGAATATAAAAATTCCTTTCACCAACCATTAAAATACAACTTTTTGTATTTAAAAGATGCGTCAGCTTGAGCATACAAACATTGTGCGGTTGTCGGTGCATGTGTTGATAATCCAAACGTATCGGTACTGAACGAATACTGCCCTAAAGGATCTAACATGTAGGAAATTAAATGATTATGAGTTTATGTTGTTGAAGAAATAGAATATAAATAATGAAATCGGAATAAAAATATATTGTCGAGAGAATAGTTGTCCTATTTGTTATGAACGTTTAAAAAAGCAATTTTCAAAAAAATTAACATTTTCTCATTGGCCCGTTTTTTCTCTTGTATTAAACAAAAGAAAGTAGTGGGTGTTTTCAGTTAAATAACAATTAAAGTAAAAAGAAAAACATTCCGGGGTCACGTACACGAACCCTCCTCCCCCACTCCCCCCATTATTGGTGTTAACGTAATTCACGAACACACACGCTTTTTAGATATAAATTCCTTCGTCCAAAGGCAATAAAAACCGTTTGTCGATAAATCGGTGAATCCTGTCTCTTGTGCTAAGAACTTCATTTGTTAGATCCAATAATGAACGATCTTAACAGGAATGATTTGCATGAACTGAAAATCGTATGCTAGAGAAGAATAAGAAAACTAATATTGAAGGCTTCTCTGCGCGAGATCAAGGTTTAATATTATTGTTTGATACCTGTGTGTATACCACGATTCCCAAACAATTAAACATATATTCATCATCTCAGATATTCGAAACGATTGCTTTCACGTCAATTTGGGGGCAAGCGTACTTAGATTATGTATCATACACGACCGAAGTCTTACTCATGTGGTAACCTATATCTCTAACTCCCGTAACTGCATTTAGATGCACTTTTGAAAAAAAAATCACGGAGCGGACACCTGCCTTGGCTTAGGGAAATTGCCCCTAGATCTAACAAGAAAATAGAAAATAAGTCACGCAATTGTATCGTATGGTTCTTCCAATAACTTCACATAAATAAGAGCTAGTCCACACAGGCATTGGAAATCTGTTATATAATTAGTTACTACAGTATCCGTGTCTACTCAGTAGTAGTAACTACTACGTTAAGAATTAGTGTTTTACTCTCCAGCGTAGGTGATTACTGTTTTCATAATGTGACTTTTTATCAGTGATTATGAATAGACCAAATTTATTATACCGTTTTATAATGTTAAATAAAACTGATAAAGGTAACAAACAGACACAACTGCTCATTAATTTTATGTTACTCTAATAATCGATAATAGTTAATCTTCCAAATGAAAGTGTTGGGGTTGACTTTAGATTCATGGTCATGGAGAATCATGAACAATTAATTGGGAGTAAAACCTAAGCCACTACACCAGCAGCTTTTTTCTGTTCACACTTATGATTCGTAACCCTTCACGACTTAAAGCACATTTTTTCCCGTTAAGGTTTCCAATTCATAAGTGTGTCAGAAAAAAAGTGTGTCAGATGGGTCCGGTTATCGAAACCCCCCAATTAATTCGCACTGCAAGGTAGGTTTGAACTCCCCGCTCTACAAGCCCTGTGATATATTTGGCCTTTTGCACTTATACTGAATTCCAACATTGAAATCATATTCTACTTTCAGGATGTGTTGGAGAATGATGCATTGAAACTGGACTCAATGTTTAAGAATTCTCTTATAACAGACGTATTCAAGGTAAAATAGATCACTTGTATCCACTGCATGGGCTGATAAGTTTTGTACATTGTCGAAATTATCATTTGCTGTTGTAGTAAATATTTGAGAGATTACATGGGACGTAGGTAAACGGGTTGGTCATATTAAAAATTTTAAAACAAAAACCAAAATAGAACTTACTGCATGTTTGACAGTTCAGAGTGTCATGATCGACACATCATCATCAGATTGATATAGGTTGATGATTCTTCTTTCTGGTTGACCGAGATCCAAATGTAGTTGGCGCATTCTCAATCAGAAGAGGATCATAAATATGACTTAGAAAATAATCCCCCGCCGCTCTGTCATGACATGGTCCTTTTCTTCTGATCCCATGGCTTTACACATTCTTCTAATTTTGTAATTTAAAAAAAGAAAAAACCTAAAAAATTAAATTTTACTTTTTCATTTACTTAATTATATCACAATTGCGTATCACAGTATATCCACTACACATTTTCCACAGTTCTTTCATTAATGTCTGAAAGGAGAAGAGAAAAAACATCGTGTTTAAAAAGCAAATTTATCAATTGAAAATTTTGCCGAAGGGTAGAGAGAAAGGCCATCCTTTAACTTTATTTGTTTTACGTAGGGAAAGTTCATTGGTAGAAACACGCAAGCGCTGTCCACTTCGGGAGCCTAGTTTTATCGTTTTAAGATAAGCACACCTTCGATATATATATCCCTCTGTGAAGGTGTTGTAGGGAAATTCAACCTTATTAGGCAGTATCTCTTTGTCTGATTAGTTTTCTGAATTCTTTGGGCTTTGGACCAGACTTTGACGGGTTAAACCAGTTTTGTGAGTGCTCAACCATTCCACTTCCTCAGAGCATATTGCTGGCGTTTCTTGTAGCTCCATCTGTCCGAATTCCTTTGAGTTTTCTGCTGAGCCAGATGACTAGCTCGCTCTGAGTGGCAATTTTGGCTGCTGTAAATCGGTTATCGATACATCATGCTGAATGATCTGATTATGCTCCCTTTACACAAAGCTAACACAGGGCTATGCGTGTTTCGGTTATAGCAGGAGACACTAAATCGGTCCTATAATTATCCACACCTCAATTATCTTCACCGACTTTTTCTACAATCTGTTATTTATTTTTGTTGCATATTTTCCTTAGGGCATAGCCTACCTGCATAACAGCGTATTAGGTTGTCACTGAAGACTACTACGTTCATCAAACTGCGTCATCGATAGCCGATTGTCCTCCAACTTACTGATTTCAGTTCGGTCTTCATTACTTTCGTAAAGCTGCAAAAGAATGAACAACAAAGACCTCGGGTGTGTATATTTTTATAATAGCGAGTGCACACTTAATTTAAATACTTAGACTGTATCATTTTGAAATTTTTAACTCTTACTTAGTTCTCCAGGTCTGCTCCAGATACGATTTTTATTATCTTTCTAGATAAATGGTTATTGCACTCAAGCACGCCTCTATGTAAAAAAAAATCTACGTTTGGGTCGGATTGTAGTTTTGTTTTTAATCATACTTGGCCAGCTCCTTGGAATGGTAAATGACAATTCATCTGCATCCTTGTTGCTACGGCCAAAGGCCAGGGACTTCTGTAGATGGCAGAACTCCTGGACATGAGTTTAATATGAATAATTTATTAACATCCCTGGCGCTGTACTTTTATGATTAAGGTTAACTTTAATATGCGTATTGAAAATGTTTAAAGCAATCGCTTCACCAAATTCAAATTGTTTTTTTCGATAATGCTTAGACCTGTGTTACCTGTCATTCTGCTACAAGTACAAATCCCCTGCAGAGACATTGGCCAAGGAACCACATTATCACTATGAAGTCATGATTGTCTTATGGTATAAAACTCAAGACTTTCTAGAAGGTCTTCACTTTGAATTTTGTATCCGTTACGCCTTTTTGGCATTAAGCACTCTTGTCCAAATAATAATCCAACCACGAATTTTGCTACATACGCTCCAGTTTATCAGTTGAGCAGTCTCTGAATATCTCTAAGTATAGAGGTCAGTGTTCCTGGAATGGGTTTGGTTTCATATGCATCACCATCCAATGCATTTTTTCATTTATGAGATTAATAAAGAAACCAAATTACCACCATCTTAGCACACATTTAATGTGGCGGTGCATATATCTTGTTTTATTGTTCTTTTAGTACTGCTGTGGTTAGCTCCAGAATATCTTCGAGACCCAACATTGACACAATCGAAAGAGGGCGACATTTACAGTGCTGGTATTATAATTCAAGAAATTATGATGAGAAGTGCGCCTTTTGAACATGAACGATCACAAATGGACATTGAAGGTAGATATTAGGAGAATACTTTCAAGGAATTGACAGATGAAATGTTTTTCGCCCTCTTGGATTCTGGTGGAATAATATTTGTTTGAAGAACACAACTTTGGCATTCAATACGTAATGGGTAGTTAATCCATGGTACAATTTTAAATCAGTTTGTGATTAAGACTTTTGTTTTCTGCATGCTCTCTTTCTCTCTTGTGTGCGTAGTACATGTGTTTGTGAACAATAGAAGTACGTGCATAAATATGATATATCTATTCTTCAAAAAAAGTAGTTTCATGAAAAATATGAGCCTATTTCTTGATTCTAACAACAACTAGCCATAATTGCAAAAGTAAAGGCTGGGGGTTCTCCACCGTTTCGTCCCCATGTTCCCGAAGAGACAACCAGCAGTCACCAAGTTAGAAACATTATGACAATGTGTTGGGTCGAAAAACCTGAAGAAAGACCGCCCGTGAAGACTCTAATGACGGAGGTTAAGAAGCTTCTAAAGTAAGTGAAATTATTTTGAAAAATTGACATCAGATGTTCTCTTCCATACTAATTTATATCGTACGAAATCTTCAGTTAATAAATGAGAAACAACCTGTACCAATTTGACACATGTCCTTCAACTGTTGAAATAAGAAAAGTTTATTGTGGGTTACTACTATTTGGTATTATCAAATACAATATTTCATTTATTTTCTCAGAGATACAAAGAGCGAGAATATCCTTGATAATTTGTTGTCTAGAATGGAACAATACGCCAATAATTTAGAGACACTTGTTGAAGAACGTACTGCAGCTTTTCTTGAAGAGAAGAAGAGAGCAGAGACTTTACTTTATGAAGTGCTACCCAGGTATTGTATCATGCACATTTATATTTGCTACTACAATCAGTATTTCGCTTAAATAAGGATTAAATAAAAATATACAACCATACAAATATTTAGTGGTGATTAAGTAATGAAGCAACTTGAAACTCAGACAATAACAAATTTGTCTGGATTATAGGCGTTTTAGCTCATAGTTTCCCTAGGGAAAATTAAACGTCCATCGCATGATTCTAGCACCCTAGTATTTGTTTATGGTTCATTAGATATCCTCTAGGAAGGGTTATTTCCAAATTCTTAGTTGATTCTAATGGTGCACTTTAAAGCAATAACAACACATTTGTGAAGAGCGCCCCAATTTTTAAAATTTGAGATTTTCGCACAGTTGTGTTGGTAATTGTCAAGTAAACTATACCTGCGAGTGGTAATGCTAAAAATGTGTATTTGTTATAGAAGAAGCGATTTTGTAATTATATATATATAGAATTGGGATCTCCTATTGTAATTTAATGGCGGAGCTGGAAACGCCAAATTTTTGTCCGTCCATGATGAAAATAGGCACATCAGCGACCATAATCTCTAACTTGACTTGCCTGAACCGACGGGACAACTAATGGATGAGCGTAGACACGTACATGACTTTCTTCCAGAGTAGATAGAATCCACACGTCATTAGGCATACATACCATACTATGGCCAAAGGTATAAATGATATGAAAAACCTTTTTTAGGTAAGTCGAGGGAACGACTCTATGGTTCAAGAAATGCCCTTATAAGTCCTGATACTTTGGTGTTTATATATAGACAACGAATTCGCCGCCATCGCTGATAAACTTGACTTGAGTGACAGACTGGACGCAACAGCAAAGAAACAAGCATTTATAACAGTATAAGATCACAAAGAAAACTTTCCAGACAAACTAAAATGCAGATTAATCAACCCCACCAAGAGCGAAGTTGGTAAAATAAGCAAATACATGCTGGATAAAATAAACAACCACATTAGATCCGCAACAGACGTTAACCAATGGAGAAGCACCCATGCTGTACTACAATGGTTCAATGATCTGGAAGGGAAAAACGACCTGACTTTTTTCACTTTTGACATTGTGGATTACTATCCATCAATTACAGATAACCTTCTTAACGACGCACTGACATGGGCAAAACAATTCATACAAATATCGGACCTACAGCACGAAACAATCATGCACGCTAGAAAGACACTTCTGTATGACACTAAGGGCCAGCTGTGGGTAAAAAGAGAAACAGGAAACACGTTTGATGTTCCAATGGGCGCATACGACGATGCGGAAATATGTGAGCTGGTAGGCCCCTTCATTCTTAACGTGCTAAAGGAAAAAAATAACTTCGCAAGCATAGGGCTTTATCGGGATGACGGGTTGGCTCGGGTACTCAATGTGACCGTATGAGGAAGCACCTCATAAAAATATTTCAATCATTTGGACTGAAAATTACAGTAAAAACATACCTAAAGAAAGTTGATTTCCTGGACGTTAGCATGGACTTAAGCACAGGTATACATAGGCCTTTCAGAAAACCAAATGACCAGCCAATATACGTAAATTCAAAATCAAATCATCCAAAATCAATCATAAAGCACATCCCAGCCTTAGTCGAAAAGAGAATGTCCGCACTGTCTTCAAACCAGGAAGTTTTTGATAGCTCATCTAAAATATACAACGAGGCGCTTAACAAAAGCGGGCACAAAGAAAAAATCAAATACACCAAGTTAACACAAATAATGGTACAACTAGGAAAAAGAAATCTAGAAGGAGAAAAATAATCTGGTTCAGCCCCCCTTACAGCCAAAGCGTCAAATCAAGCATTGGGGGCACATTCTTCAAGCTACTGGACAAGCACTTTCCCCTGGGGAGCAGACTTCACAAAATCTTCAATAAAAACTGCATAAAAATCAGTTACAGTTGCATGAGAAACATGGGTTCAGTCATCAAGGCCCATAATAGTAATGTTATCAGAACGGCCAAGAAAGGGCCAAAGAAGTGCAACTGTAGGAAAAAAAGAAGACTGCCCCCTCCGCGGAAAGTGCTTGTCTTCACAAATCGTATATAAAGCCACAGTTGAATCAGACGATGTCTCAAACGCATAATGTTGGTTTAGCGGTGGCACCTTTAAATCACACAAAGTCATTTAGGCACAAAAAGTATGAAAAGGAGACAGAATTGTCAAAACATATCTAGGAATTGAAAAGAAATAGTAAGGAATACACAATCAAATGGGAAATCGTAAGGGAGTCAAACACTGTAAGGAGACTATCGGAGCAATGTAACTTATGATTGGACGAGAAACTAGAAATACTGAAGCTCGAGAACGCTATTAACAAAAGGTCTGAATTGATAAGCAAATGTAGACATGGTCCAAAACCGTCCACCCGTGTCAAAAAGAAATAAACTTTTTTGTGTACATCCAGACTCAGCTCAGTTGCCTGAGGATCGCCGAAAGGCGTGAAACACTGTGTAGCAACAAATGTAACAAAAGTACAACGACAAAGCACTTGTTTTAAGGCAAAAGTGGGTCTAGTGAGTCACAAATTTTTTGATAGCGTATAGTTTATATTTCTTGTTTAATATTTGAAAATATAAAGAGGTAAAGTTAAAAGATCTAAAGTGGTAATCTTTTGGTGAAGGTATCGCTGTTAAACTTGTTTCGTTTGCTTAATATCGTAAACAGGTATAGGATTTTGTTTGAATGTGTTTTACGATTCATTTTTATATTTAGATCGGTAGCTGACCGGTTAAAGCGAGGGGCAGTGGTAAATCCAGAAGCATTTCATTGTGTTACAATCTTTTTCAGCGATATAGTTGGCTTCACAACGCTCTCAGCGGAAAGCACACCAATGGAGGTTAGGGTTTGAGCATTTTATTTACTAAAAGGCAGACTGAGAGATTTCGAATGATTAAGGATAGTCACCTAAACTGCTCAATCCCAAAGTCTGCGATGAATGACATTTTTCGTTTTGATGCAGTAAATCTTCAAGTGCAATATATCAGTACCATTGGATACCCCCCCAAAAAAAAATCTTCATGTTATGTGTAATTGAACGATGAAACGAAGTGTGTGTCTTACGTTTACTTGAAATTGTAAGGCTTGCGTCTATTACTATCATAATCGCTGTGGCTCCCATGTTCGAGCCTTGAGAGTATACACAATGTAATATTATAAGAAAAACAAGTTGTAATTACCATTGTGTTAGCTGGAATTAATTTTCTTTTATTTTATAGGTTGTGACTCTACTAAATGATTTATACACATGTTTTGATAGTATCATAGGTAACTTCGATGTTTATAAGGTAAGTGCTTTAAATTTATATCTAAAATAACGTAAACTGCACTCGCGTACAAACGGACCGCTATGGAAGAACGTTTTTAAATTTCGTATAAACCTCGTGTGAAAAGTATTTTCTATAACACGTCTAACGAATGGGGATATTGTTCGAACCCCACTATAATCTCATAATGTTGCTGGCAAAAGATCCGATGATGATCGATTGTATCGTAGGATTTCTCTCCTGCTGTTATTAATGTCTAAAAAATACTAGCACGCCTCCGTTTGATGCCACATTGCGCAGTAACAACATAACCCAAGCAAACCTTCGATTTCTTTGCTTTTGTGCTAAAACATGTAAAAAAGGCTGCTTTTCTTTCAAACTGTTTTGCTAAATATAGTATCTCTAAGATTTGTTCACAGGAACAGAAATAAAATTATTACCAACTCAGAAACTTTGAATGCCTACGCCCCCCTGCTAAAATTGGTATGCTTCGAAGTGTTCACTGAACCTAGCGCTAATTAACTGGATCTTTTCGGGTGGTTTATTTTATTTTTATTTACTTATTTATTCCAGAGTATTAACTTTTGGGGTGGTTTATTTATTTATTTCCTTATTTATTTATTTTTATTTACTTATTTATTATTAACTTATTTTATTCAAGAGTATTAACTTATATAGCTATTTAATGACAAAAATCAAGTGTTTGGAAATAATGAATTGTTGAGACGACAAACTAGTCATATACCCCTAACGTCCCTTAACTCCATTTAAAGGGGCATTTCGTGATCCACAGCCTCGTCCCCCCGATTTACCTCATATAAATTTAGATTTTATATCATCTGAACCGTTGGCCCAAGTTAGTATGTATGCCTAATCTTACTTGCAAATTCGATCTACTCTGGAAGAAATGTGTAATTTAGTATTTTCTGTCGTTTAACACCCCTAGAGTCGGCCCCACTCCAGGGCCCGACACGCGACCGACACGACAACAAACCCTAATTTCGCTATAACATCAAAAGCCGATCAGAATCAACTCGAAATTTTGGAAATAACCTTTTTTTGAGGATATCTAGTGAATCATAAACAAAAATTAATGCACTTTTTGAAAGATTTTCCTTAAAGATATGCCCAGCATCGCTTTCTGAAAATGATTAGATTGTATATTTTGATCGGGGAAATAAATAAAAAAATGCTGGAATTTTACATATTTCGTTTTAATTCCATTTCACATGAGGATTGCAAAAATAACGTTTTCCAAGTATAAGTGTTTTTGAAAAAGTTTAATGTTATATTTAACAGTTGAAACTATTGGAGATGCCTATATGGTTGTTTCTGGTCTGCCTGTACCTAACGGAGACAACCACGCCAGAGAAATTGCAGGGATGTCTTTGTCGCTTTTGAAGCTGTAGGATCCTTTAAATACGTCACAAACCTGATAGGCAGTTAAAGCTGCGTGCCGGCGTTCATTCCGGTATTTTCAAGTATAGGATCTTTATCCATAATATTTGTATAACAACTTCTATCCATGTGTCTAGTTCTGAAGCAATCTTCATTCAATTAAGTAATGATTTATAACAATTGTAAAATCTCCTTAAGTTTTATCTGTGATGGCTGTCTATATGGAACATTAAATGTGGATAGATGTAGAAAATACTTTTTTTTCTCTTGTTGTTTGTTTTTTGTTTTGTTTTTACTTTTTTGTTTTTACATGAATATTTTTACTGACATTTTTTCAGTAATCTTCAGTTACAGAATTGATTACTTTGAGTTTTGTTTCCATCATGTTATAGGTCCATGTGTTGCTGGGGTAGTTGGCCTAAAGATGCCAAGATATTGTCTGTTTGGAGACACAGTCAATACAGCCTCTCGTATGGAGTCTACTGGAGAAGGTACACATTTTTGTTGAAAAAATAACTATAAATTCCAACTGAAGGTTTATATGTGTTTTATATGTCTTATATGTATTTGCATCCGCGAGGCATTCCAAAGTATCTAATAAAATTTTATGCAGGTGTGGCAGGAGATATGGTCCGCCGGTGTCACAGTCCGCCAACGATGTGAACAATAGGGCAATCGATTCAGTTGACTCTTCACGCAACATTAGTTTCACGCTTTATTCCGTTGTCGTCTATAGAGCCCGGACTGTGGTTCCTGCCGGACCACATCTCCTTTTACACTGGTTGTTGAATTCGCGGCACGAAATTGAATCTTGAACGCCTGACACCAATATTCGTATTTCCCAACACCCAGGTAAATAGATCAAGATGAATTTTGCAATAGTGCCATTTTGCTCTTTGTAATGAACAAGGGGTACACTTTTTAGCCTTGTCCGTACGAAAATCTAGAATAAGGCCATCACGGCGGCTGCTAATTCATCATTTTAAAATCTTGATTCGATAGATTGGTATGTTCCCGTACCATTACTTATAAATATCAACTCAAAATGTAATATCCTTTATTTCCAGCCTTAAAGATACATATTAGTTCATCCACAAAAGCCATTCTTGACCAGTTCGAAATTTTCAACACAGAGCTGAGAGGGGAAGTTGAAATGAAAGTAAGTTAAGACAAATTAACGCACCATTAGACATCAAGGGGCGAGGTGGAAGTTTAAAAGAAAAATCACTGCCGAAAACTACTTCTAAAAGCCTTTCTAATGTAATGTTTTCATGAGAGTCTAAACACACGCGAACGCACACAAACACATGTAAACGCGGCCTCGCACAGCACACTTTATCGCAACTATTTAAACAAATTAAGAATGAATTGAATATATTCTTAAATCCATTATAATGTAAACACAACGGTAAAGTGAGTTATTTCTCTTTTGCTTTGTATAATTATAATTGAACACGTAAATGTTAATACAGGCCCCTTTAATAAAATTTAATTCCGCCATTTTGTCTTGTAGGGTAAGGGTCTGCAGACAACATACTGGCTTCTTGGACATCAATAGAACAATTTCGGAAATTGAAACGGCACAATGATGTAACCAAGAATTGTATAAGTGAACTGTACATTTGAATATACAAACAAAATTTGGAAGGATAATCCTCGCTGATACTCGGACAAAACGTCTTTATTACAGTTAGAGTTTCCAGTTTTTCGTCTTTCTATTGTTCCTCTGACTACGTCAAACGTTTAAATGCGACAATTTTCTTAACAAGTATTGTTAGAAATAAAGAAATACATAACCAGCAAACTTAGTGTGCTGCATATTGTAAAGAAACTGCTGAGCTTCAAAGAAAAGTGAATTAAACATTTATAATACCATGATATTTCACTGTACTCTATGTGGAGCCAGAATTGAGTGCTTTTTAGCAGATTGCGAAGAAAAAATTGCCTTATATAATATGGAGAAGTCTGCTCGTCCATCTGTCTGATTGACATTCGTTACCTTTTTGGAAACTTTGTGTTGATCTTTTTATGAAACTTGAACACGGGATTAATGATGGGTAGGGTCGACTATGCAAACAGGATCAAATGTTAAGTATGTCATCTAGAGTTATTATTATTGATCGCTGGTAAACCTATCGTTTAGCGCCAAACTCCGAGAACCGTAAAACGAATTTTCATGAAATATATTACTATATATGTGGCATGGCTAGACCATTTGTTAGTGTTTTTACTGCGTAAAATCTAATGGTAGGTGTCATTTGAGATCAGTGTCCTAGATCACCTTAAGTACGAATATTGCATATACAAATGACATAAAGAATGATTATCCTATACAATTCTCTTTAAAATTTTAAATACTTTGACCACAATTAGACATGGTCTCTAAGTTTTGATAAACAATTAAAAGAAATGTCACAATAATGTAAAAAAGTGTTTATCTTATAGTCACTTTTAATTGTGGGTACTTCATTTTAAATGTTTGAACCATCTTGAATAATAAGAGAGTCATCCAGTTTTGGCACTGATACACTTATCGTGACAGTTGCGGTCACGATCCGGATACAAGGCACGGAGAAGAGTCGCGGATATTTTGCTCCACCAGCAACACAACCATGGGACAGCTATCGCACTCACATTATTAGCCCCCCCCCGCCCCATTTAGCTTGGCTCCCATCCAGCGTGTAAATCTACCCTTCATACTGTAGTTGATACGGTATTCCAAAATGTAACAAATCAATACATCAATATTCCAAAGAGATGAAAGTTTTTCAATTGCCTTATACCCCTTACGTCCCTAAAGGGAAAATGACTACCCACCGGACGATCACTGCAAAAGGATACGCATTCTGTTTGTTAGATCTAGGGGCGATATCCCCCTAAAACAAGGCTAGGGTCCGCTCCGTGATTTTTGAAAATGGGAAAGGACATTTAGGGATTTAAGGCTACATAATAGGTAAATGAATATTTGGTCTAAAAAGCATGAAAAGTGAAGTCGAGCGTTCCTTGTTTCTTCATGTCAGCAACATCCCAACCGCGTTTTAAATGGCAGTAGTGACCTTTGACCATTATGTAAGCAATCCCAGGGCAGAACGGCCATTATTGAACTCTATTGCAAATAGCTGATAATCTGATAATAAATTCACACCGTTCCTATATTCTAGATCTTATTATCTTTGTAACCATAAATCATGACAGCCTTCTTTCAATATTAAATAAGTATTGTATCCGGGGTCTTGCTAAGATGATAAGGAACTACCTAAGTAATAGAAAACACGGGTTTTGTTTAATAACACTTCGCTGACCATCAACCATTGTGGGAATGCCTTGCTTTGCTCTAAGTCATTAACATAGGGTCATGCCGCGTGCCGCTCAGCGGCAATCGGCTTTTGGTGTATACGCCGCTTGCAGATTGAAGCTATTTAGTCAACGGCTGCTTTCGCTTGAACTAACCGTCATCGAGCGGCACCGCTCTAAGTTGAACTCAAGTCAACTCAATGCCGATTTGCCGCTTTGGGAAAAGCCGGCACCCGAACGGCAGGGAGATCGATTTATCGGCCTGACGCTTTGCCGCTTGGGTCCCGCCAGCGATTCCCGAGCTGATTGCTTAGTGACGGTAAATTTCATCATCAGAGTGGAAAGCGGTAAGCGGCATGACACTATGTAATGACCTTTACTCATGTTACTTGAATGACGTCACAGGCATAGCGCCCAATTTGAAGATTTCATTTGGTTTTTATTGGGGGAGTGTCTAGGAAAATAAGCTTTTCGTGTATTTTCACTTCCTGTGCAGTTTGAAAATTAAACTTATGTTTTTTCGTTTTATTTATACCAAACTTCCTACGACATTGATATATACATCATGATTTCCATGTGTTTTGGACTGTTAATACCGTCTTGGCTAATAATACCCTGATGTTCCAAACCCCTCTACTATGGGCTAAGCTGCCGCCTTATAACAGGGCGTATCAATAAAAACGCAATAAAACTCTCCGATTTTTTGTGGTAATTGTGAAAAATATTCCCATTTAAATAGTGCCACTTAAAGCCACAATCCCTCTTCTCAATGATAGGTAATTTATTCTTGTGCGGTCATGGATAACCGATTAATCATTGTTTTTTGCACAAGGGACAAAGTCAGCTGGGACCAATTTCAATCAATCCCATTCACACTTGCATGACTGAAGTGAGAAATTGAATAGGATTTGTGCTAGCATTACTTGAAACTTGGTCCCAAGCTCACTTTGTCCCATTGTGCAAAAACAATGATTACTTGGTTACCCATGACCGCACATGAACAAATTACCTATCGTTGGAAAGAGGACATATGTGGTTTTACGATGGCATTAATTATTTTGGTGTAATTTTACACAATTACCACAAACATTGGGGAGAAGATTTGTTGCGTTTTATTGATACGCCCTGTATTAAAAACTCCCCAACTATCACTTCTTTCAAAATTAATATGAAAAAGAGTCTCATTAATTCATATAGTGCTGTCATCTCTTCCTAATTTTCTGTCTTTTCACACTGTTGTACCTCCTTATCATTGAAATTTGAGTCGGCTGTCTTCGTCCATGCAATTTGTATCGTATTGTCTGTCCTGTCTTGTTTTGTCTCGATTTGTAATATCTTTATCTTGTCTGTCTTTTGTCGTAGTAACACGTAAGTTAGGTGAGGTTACTGCATTTTCACGCTTAGCGTTTAGCAGCGACCTCGTTCATCACTATTTTCTAATTCAATTATATCCTATATTTTATTTTTATTGCTTTTTTATTAGCATGTAACTTTAATCTGGGTGATCTAATATTCTCGAGCTCTGCTCTGTTTTGGTCTGCCCCCATCTTATTGCTTTCTCTGTATTTATATACACTGATTTGATGGAAAAAACAAACTGAAACTGAAAACTATATAATCTTGATTTCCATTGTGAAATCCATTTTTTCTTGTACTATAATTTGATTTCTTGTATTTCACTGTTTGATGTGATGATGTGATGAACAAAATAAAGGACATCGCCGGATAAGGAGAGAAGGAGGCCCTCTATAATCATAATAGTTATATTTCACCATCAAGTTTGAGTTTGTGTTTTACAACTACTTTAACATGTACGCAATGTGTTTTTTATCCCCAAAATACACTTGTATCAAGAAAAAATGAGAAAAGTCTGAGAAACTTCAGGGGCATGCTCTCTGGAAAAAGCAAAGCTTAGAGTATTCCTCCATTCCAATGACCATTTATTACTTAAATGAAGAAACAGGAAGATGTTGCATAGCTGCCCTTTGTTATGGAGCTTGTAAGTGACGTCTATACATGCCTTTTGTTCTTTATAAGCTACAAAGAGGTTACACGAGGCAGCCCTTAATAACAATACCCAAATACCATTAGCTTATGCTACTGAGATTTGGATTATATAACTGTCTTCACACAAAGCAGACTCTGGAATACAACACAATGGCCCGCATAAAGCATGGCCCATGACCGCGCTATTTATATCATGAGCAAGCCAGGTATGAGCTAATAAAATCACAATTCCCATGGCACAGTTCAATAGCTTTCATTCACCATTGTATTGAACAAATACATCACCTTGTATTTTAGTATGATTTTTGATACCCAGGACATGCATGGACAGCTGTTGTTCACATGTGCCCATCCAAGGTTTCTGAACTGAGCCTTGATAGATTAGCATGCCTTACCACATAGGAAGTGGTATGGTATGTATGTAATAGGTTGTTGTTGTTTATGGCAAATTCCATTTAGTGTTCAGGCCCCCCAGAAAACAAAAATGCAAAAATCAGGTCTTTCCCCCCCAAGAACCAGAATGCCACTCATATATATGTTGCTAAATAATATAACGCACATCCTTGCAAAG
>JAMKCH010023837.1:0-10000 GCA_023653785.1 Ophioderma brevispina
AAGGATGGTATCAACAATTGGCCGTAAAACTTGACATTACCCCCCATCTTTTTTCGCGTATATACGTTATCTCACGCATGAGCAGGTACTCATGTGAAATTAAAACCCCCATAAGCACACCAAATAGTAGGTATACATAGCGCTGTGTGACACACTGCATGGCAGACGGCTGTGGCAGTACTTTCAAGACATTATACTTCCCTATTATATACCACAAGGTGCACAAAACAAGAACAATGTGATATCCTACAGTGTGCATATTATTCCGCCAAAGTATTTGGAGTACAAATGGTTAAGAAAGTGGACTATCTAACCTTATTTAGTGTAACAATTCTCAGAAATACTTTGAGGAGCAATGGCGGAAGCGTAAAAATGACATAAGGCGTCAATAGAGGAATCCGTATTTTGTCTTCGTTTTGGATAACGTAATATACTAACGTCATAACATTTTGATTTATTTCAGTGTCTAATACTAAACAACGGCATGTAATCCTGTTATTTCGATTAAAGTCAATGTATGGTGTGCCTAAACCAAAGTAATATCTTTAGTAGTCTAGGACTCTTGCTTATTTTGATTTGCCTATACGTAATATACATGCTTAAAACGGACGAATTAAATTTGGAATATAAATTTTATTGAGGCTAACAATTGCAACCAAGCACTTTTTGATGTTATGGCTTTTACCAATGTAACATATTTATGCCTTGAGCTATTGCAAAAAGTACTATCATTGCAGTTATTTTTTTCAAATAAATCGAGTTTACACATTGAAAAAATAACGTAATATACAACGATTTCGCGGAGGGATCCATATATTGGCCTCTGTAGCTTCCAAGAATGCTATCTGGAAGAATGATTACTATAATATATATTGATGCATTTAAGAAATAAAACCACTGGTAGTAGTAGTAAAAACCAAAGTTTTAAATCCGGTTTTGTCCCCGTAACAGGGGGTGGCCAGATTCACCTCACATTCGTAATAATCGCCCTTACTCCTCCTTCCACTTCGCCCGATTCAAGCATCCTCCATCCTCAGCCAACCCTCCTACTCTCCTCCTCCACTTTCTTCCTCAAATGTCCTCTTGGTCGGCCCCCTCTTCTCAAACACCCACCTTCAAAAAAAAACTCAAAAGCCCTTTTTAAAACATGCTCATCATCCTTCCTCAGCTTGTGCCCATTACCATCTTACACCCATTCACCTTGGCCAACCGGTCCACCGCCCTTCCAAACCCAACATCGGCATCAAATCTACAGTACTCCTCTTCCCTACTCACCCCCCTCAATTTCACAAACACACATTTAGCCTCTCAACCCCATTGCTCTCTCTGTCCCACTCAGAATACCCATCTCATTTTCACTCACACCGCGAACCATGAACGCCAAGACACACCCACCCAGCATCACGATCTCACACAACCCCCTTCCTATACACCAATCACACTTTTTATATTACCAAAGCCCACCCCCCCCCCCAGGAAACCCGTCTTCTCCCAAGTAACAACTACTCCACATTCTCTAACTTCACCCACCATACCTTACTGGGCTGTCACAGCCGCCTCACAACCACCACCCGCACTAATCCTGTCACCTAGGGTAACTCCTTCACTGTTTCCACCTCATCACACAACTTTTCCAATCCTTCCCCACTCCCGCAACTCCCTTCTGAATCTTCCACACCAAAGCCTTGCCCAAGCTTGGGGTCACTTCGTCTTGTAAAAGACGCCTCGCATTTTGATCCACCAACCGCGAGACGCGACCGAGGCGAGATGTCCGAACGCCGAAGGCGTGAGGTCGAGCGGAAGCGAGGCGTCTTTGCGCAATTAGGTATTTCCCAGTGCAAGAATATGTTTTGTCAATCAAGTAGTCGTCAATCCGAAGCCCCTGCCCATTTCATCGATGACAACGTTTCAGAATACTTGCCATATCGATGACGTCGCCCGTCCAAATTTACCATATCGATTTTTGAACGGCTTAATTAGCATACGATTTAAAGCAAAATCCGACGAAGTTCTTGAACAGCTGCGAGTGCGAGTCAAGATTCCGTACGGTTAGTATGTTCGAGATACATGGCAGATGGGCTAGTTGTAGCTCAGCTCTGCAGAAATAAAGTCCCCAGATAAAGGCTAGTAAGTTAGGCCCACCTCCCCCCCCCACCCCCCCCCCCCCCTGCACAACAACACTGATGAGACTGACTAGGGCATACGTCAGTCAATTTATCAAATATTTGTACTGCGTCAACATTGCCACTCACAGCACTACAAGTTATTTTGACATTAATTGAAAATGATGAACACTGACCCGCGTCCTCAACATGCCACGCAAATGTGACGTTTGGCGAACATCCCAAATTCAAGCCAGAATGAAGTCCAGTTCACAAATTCAAGCCGAGAATTTAGGGGACACGCACATCCTAGTCTTACCTCGGGAACTTACATGTCTTGACAGGCAACCTATTATGCCACAATAGGGACTAAACTTTCGCCGAAGATGGCTGAACAGATGCAAGAAACTACAGGTAAAATAAAATCCGTTCACTACAATGACGTTCAAAATTCAACATTATAGTAGCAATCACATCAGTACACGTAGCCGTAGCTTCAAACACTTATGATAGTATTCAGCACAGTACCGTGTAGCAAGCTTCCGAATAACCTTACACCGGGATCCTACAGTCTACACACAGTAACACAGGACACTGACAAACGATGCATGTAAATTCCACCATGATTTTCACCGTGCAGTTTTCACAGCAGCCAGCAAAGTCTTCCCCATTTTACATCCCAGCTAGCTGTATCAGCCTGCATAGGGTCCGGCTGTTATTCGCCCCGGTGGTATTCGCTTTGTTTGAATCGTTACCAAACCCAATATTGAATGGGATTGATCAGGTCCAATAAACTCGGATTCTAGGAAATATTTTAAGCGAATGATGACTTTCATTCATTGACCAATTCAACGATTCGCTATATTTCAGAAGAAATTATCCAAAAAACAATGAGAACAAAGAAAAGAAAAGGAATATTTGCGAAAAGGCTTTGATTCCGACTGAACTTGAGCGGTCCAGAGAGGTGGGGACTCACACAAATTAGTAAATAAATAATCAAAGCCTTGATAAAAGGCTAGGGGTCATCTCTTCATCTTTGTGCATCTCCCATGAATCAATTTCCCCACATTTCTACACCACAAGGAATTTGCCCTACCCTCTTTCCACATATTCCAATGGGTCCACCTACTCACTAACACCTACCCTCCTCCCCACTCACCATCAATCTTTAGTATCCAAGGTTTACCTTCAGGCCCTTACTCTCAAATGCCTTCTTCTTCCACTTCCAAAACTTCTCCCTCAACCCTCCCATTGTCTCACCACATTGAAAACTAAATCTCAGACATACAGCATCTCACTCATCAAAACGTCTTGTGAATATCCCGTAACCACATCAACCCACAATGAAAACACCAACGCGACAGCACAGAAAACCTGATGATGCAAACCACTTCACCCTCAAATCCTCAGGACAACTCAGACCTACTCTAAACTCTTTGTTTTTGCTCCTTCATACGATTCATCATGCTCTAACCCACTTCTGGTAGGCCCCTCTTCATCATTGCCCACTCCATCACTTTCCCTCGGTACCCTATCAAAGGCCTTCTCCAGGTCCACAAAGCACATATACAGCTTCTTCCCTTGTGGCTCGATATTCCTCTTGCATCCCATCATCAAAATGAACACTGCATCTATCGTTCGTTCCCTTCCCTGGCATTAAAAACAAATTGCATTCATCCACTTCACTATCCTTCCAAATTCTGGTCTCTAGTCCCTCTCCACAATTTTCGTCGCATGCTCCAACAACTTCACATCTCTATACGCACCACAGCTCATTGCATCCCCCTTTCCCTTTAAAATTGGAAACTAACACACTCACAGCCCACTCCAACGGGAATTCCGCCTCCATCAACACCTATGCAAAACCCCTCATCACACCCAATCCCTATCTCTCACTTCGCAAATAATAATTCAACAATCAATCCGAGGGTCCAGCAGCCTTTACTGTTTTCATTTCTCCCAACTTGCATTTACCACTCTTCCTGACGACTCTCTAACTGGGCCTTCCACAAAATCAGGCCTCCACCCTTCTGATCCCATTCATTCTCCTCCTCATGATTCTCTCCATATGCTCTTTCCAGACCTGCCTCTATCTTTCTCCTGAAGTTCAAACTTGCCAGCAATTCCTCTCATACATATTCCCCTTCAACATCTTCCTCTTGTTCATTGCCTTCACTAACTATACACCGTGTTTGGGTCTCCCTCAAAACCCAATCACCCCCTTCTCAGCCTTCCCTCCTTCATAGCCCTCGGCAAACCACTTTCTTGCTCGCTTCTTCAACTTTTTACCTCACTTTATTCTCTTCCGTACCATTTCTCCTCATTTCCTTATACGCTTCCTCTTTCTCCCTATCGCCTCCTTCACCTCATCATTCCACCACCCCGAATCTTTTCTGTCTCTACTCCCTTTCTTTTCCCACACACTTCATCACACGCCTTTAACACCCCTTCCTTTTAAAACACCCCACAGATCGGACCCACCCCCCACAAGCTCGCCCACCTCATCTAAAAGTTTCATTCTTGGTCTCTCTTCTTTCAGCTTCACTACTCTTTCCTCCTCACATTGCACTACCTTCATCACACTGTTTTACTTCCACTTGTCCACATCGGCAACCACCAACTAGTTGTAATTCCAGGGGAATTACCTTAAATTCTTCAACAAAACTTTCTCCTCTCCTACCCACAAGTACAAAATCAATCTCTGATCGTTTTCCTCCTGAACTCAAGGTCACTTTCCTTTTGTCCCTTTATTACAACGTATACGCTATGCACATCTCCTTCTCATCACCAAACTCTAACAGCATCCTTCCTCCAGGTTTCTCTCCCCAAACCCGTTCCCTCGTGTGAACCCCCTCAAACCCATTCGATTCCCTTTTCCCACCATGTCATGAAATCACCAACAAAGAGAACTAATTCACCCACACTTTGCATATCCATTCCCTGCCATCTCATAATAAAAATTTGTCCTTCTCCTCATGCTTTCTACCGCTCTGCGGAGCATAGACGCAAATGAGCCTCACTACCTCCTACTCAAAAGCCCATATTACACCGTCATCACCCTATCACTCTCCTTTCTCACCTCAATACCTTCTCGCAACAGTTCACCTTAACAAATACTCCCACTCCCCCCAATACGTCCTTATTTCCTGCCCACCACAAAATTATACTTTCTTCCTCAACTCCCACCATCCTAGCCCCCTTCCCCTCTCAACCTCACTTCCTGTACACCAACACACATCAACTTCCTCTTCCTTAAAATCGCGCAAAATCTCCACACCCTCCCTCTACATGCTCCCTACATTCAGACTCCCAACCCTCAATCCGAGCCGCTCGTCAGGTTTTAAGCCGCCATGATGCAAGCAACGCTTGCGCGGCCCGGGTGGTTCCTTTCACCTTTCTTCTCCTATGGTAGATAGGTGAAACCCACCCCAACAGTCGGGCTGGTATGGAGTATGGATAAAACACTTGACTATTGAGGTAAATGTAGAATGTTCAAATACGTACATAGTGCCTACGGAAAAACCATTTTGGATATGTTTAGGTCTTCAAGGAGCAAAATGACCGAGGAATTCATGATATTTAAAGTATAGAAAACTATATGTCCGTTGTAGAGTGCTCGCAACGTACTAACAAGAACATTAACATTGATTATTTATTAAGCAAAAACACAAAGACTCTTGGATCAAAGAATGAAATAACTCTAATGGAGTCACTTTTTTGAGAATGGCCATATGCGTGGAAAATGAATTGTGTCTAGAGCCTTATCCACTATACCAGAAAGATCATCATTAAAAAATGTCATGGAAAAAAATTTGTTTTTTTGGGTTGTTCGCTGTATGGTCACAACCATAGGACTGTTGGAAATACCAATTAACAACTAGGTAATTAGAATATGGATTTAATGACAAGTTGTATTTAACCCCTGAGTCTACCGGCCGATTTGATTGGTTATAGATTGGCTAGATACACCCCTCAAATAACCTAATCAGAAAACATGGTAAGAAAACCATTAAATGTTTTGTAAAGGATATGGCAGGTCTATTTTGATAGGTTAATCACGGTATATTCCAGGGATATATATGTAATGAGCCATCAGAGATACTGAAGAAAGGTGGTAGACCCCAGGGGGTTAATGCTCTCCAACAGGTAGCAAAGGCTGATCCAATGATTTGAAATTTAAAGGTGATAGATGAATATGTGGTTGACCAGGTATATTTTGAAAGTAGCAGTCACACCATCTCATTTTCCTCATCTTCTCTGATATCACAAATTTATGAAACATTTGAGGTGTTCTTCAACAAATGTGCTGGTTATTCCTTTCAATTCACAAATAGGTCACTAGAACCAAAGATATTCACCTTCAAAAATGCTCATCTCCAAAGTTTGAGAGGAATCAGATTTTTTCTGGTTGGAGGTGGTTTATACTATCATAATTACCATGTGATACTGTGTATAACAAAATTTCAGATCCAGAATTTTATAACGAAGTTGTGATTCTCTATATGAAGGACATGATTGAGTTAGGTATTGCATTCAAAGATTCTGTAAACAAGCAGTATGTATGAAATTTAACTACTTAGTTCTCAGGTAGAAATGGATGGATATTTATTAATCGTTCCCTGGAGATGGCCAGCGCACACAAGTGTTGAAAACCCCATATGCGCTTGGGCCGGATTCGAACTGACGACCTCCGTATTACAGTGACGGCGCTCTAACCACTGGCCACAAGACTGGGTTGGTAGAAGAACGATAGAGATCATCTATAGGTTTTTTTTTGTGTGTTTCTTTCATTTTTAGGATCTCAAGGGAAAGATAAGTAAAAATATCTATCCAGTCTACCTGGAGAAATAAGTAGTTAAAATTTCAAAAACACATAGCAAATTGTATATGTAAATTTATACCGTTCTGATGCTATCCGCTAGGAAGCGAAGGACACCTTTCGAACCTAAAACCTATAGATGATAATCTCTCGTTCTTCTACCAACCAGTCTTGTGGCTCAGTTGGTTAGAGAGCCGTCACTAGTAATACGGCGGTCGCCGGTTCGAATCCGGCAAAGCGCATAGGGGTTTTTTTCAACACTTGTGTGCGCGGGCCATCTCCAGGGACAGATTAATAAATATCCAAGCATTATGTATGTGCAAAAAAACATGATTTGTTAGAAATGAGGGTGCCATCCTCGGAAATCTCCGAGTCGGCTTTAATAACTGGCATAATTGCCATTTTACCTTTTCAACCTATCTGGATCATGTCTTTTATTCCTAACGGAATAAAGCAATGGATACAAAGTGGGTGTGAAGGGTGTAATATAATTATGCCTTTTGACTTGCCTTGTGTCTCCTGTAGTCGTGTTCACACAAAGGATGAAACTCAAGAATTTCAAAACGATGAGTGTCAATTGGGTTTTAGACCATGCGGACGCATTCAGAGTTTGAACCTTGGAGTGTTATCGAAGGGTCTTGCAGTGGTTTACATCCCGCTAAAATACTTGGTGTGAAGCTAAACTCCAATATACTATGAAGTGTTTTGGAGTGTCCTTGCCATGTGGACAGCTTTGGGGGATAGGAGTCAGAGTTTATCGAGGTCTTTGCACTCTCTTAAAATGAAAGAGTGAAAAAATCACTCTGTAATTTTCGAGTTATTTAAATTAACTCTAATCGAGTGGCTTTTAGCTCTTAAAAGAGCGATAAAATGCAACCCGACACTTTCACTCGCGGTTAACAGAGATCACTATCTTAACGAGTGGCTCAAAATGCCACCCTTCTTCGGAGTGAAGCCCAGCTGAACTCTTATCGACGGTTTTAGATCTAAAAGGTGAGAAAAATGCTCACTCTTTTTTCGAAGTGAACTAATAGCCAATCAGAACGCCGCAAATCGCTGATTATTTTCAACCACATGGCCGGACGAGTTAAAGTTACACCGTATGCAAACGGTTGAACGAAGTTGAAATTAGTGAACAAAATCTAGATATCTTCACGGGTGAATATTGTATGTGTCGGTCACAGTTCAAAGCATTTACAGACAAGTGTGGAAAGCATTAAATGGATTTACTGTATTACACCTCGTACATACATAGTCTGCACCAGGCTCCCGGCCAGGCTGGGCTTAACAGGTACGAAACGCACAATCATGCAGTGTCACGGGCATGCATGATACCGTGATCATACCCGTCATGCCTGCCACACTGAATCATGACAATGATGCGCCACAAAATTCATTTCAGGTTCACGATGCCTGAATTATGACCTACAACAGAACAATATACTCACCAAACAAACACAATTCATAAAGAATCACAACTCTATAGAGTGACTAGTTCACTCTAAAAGGAGTTATCAGTTCACTCTTTCCTTAGAGTTATTTTGTTCACTCTTATTTTGAGTGAATCCACTCTAAAAAGATGCGTCACTCAGCTGGATCTTTTTGGAGTGAGATTTCACTCTTTAGAGTGGTTTTTCACTCTTTCGTTTTTAAGAGAGCAGGGTTCGTCCCCCGAAAGTACGTGGTGGTGAGCTACAAACTCCCAATAATACTCGGGAGGGTTTGGAGTGTCATGCTGTGTGGACAGCTTTGGGAGATAGTGAGTTGGGGTGATCTCTCAAGGTCAATCTTTGTTGACAAACTCCTTTGCTTGAATAATGCACAAAAGGGCCCTGGATTCCCATTGTTGAAGTGCGGTCTACACTCCGATATGAGAGTGGATCAGGAGAATGTCAATGGATGATTCAGAGTTTTGCGTGGAACAAATGGAATAAAGGTAATATAAGTGATTTAAGTTCACCGACAGAGGTTGAAACCCTTGGTTCTGTGACCGTCTGAAACATGGCTGTGTGAGGGACATTGGGAATCCCCCAGGTTAGGATGATATTTATAATAGGAATAGTCTAGCAAACACAATTAAAGAGTAGACAGGCACAGAAATTGAAACACGGCCCTACTCTGCAACTCAAAGAAATGCTATTAATAATTCACTCATCTTTCCCCACATATCAATATATTTTGATAATGTGTTTTCAACCCAGAACATGCTTGCGTGAAATACTGAAGCTGTGGGTGTCAAGACATTAAAGGATATGGTTCGCTGGTGCGTGGCAGGTATTCGTTGAAAACAAGACCTCTTTGTAGGCAAATTTCAAAGAGCAACCCTAGCATTTTATGATCATTTACAGGCTAATGAACCAAGAAATTGTGCTCAATAAATGCATGCTATTTTACTTGTCAATTTCCCCTTAGCTTTTGGTCTGATCTTTATTTGCTGATAAGAATAATTTTATGGTATTTGCTAGTCACAGATGAAAAAATATGACGCAGTTATGAGTACAAAAGCAAAATTTAACTTTTAAAGGGCTAAGCAGCGATAATGTGAGAGAGTAAAATAGAGCAAGGATTCAAGGACGAGTATATCAGTAGATAATTGATTGTTCAAAAAATATTGCATTCTGGAAGATACTGTAACCCAAACTTTTATTCGACATAACAGGATGTGTAAACAGATTTGTCTCAAGTGTAAGATTATTTCATTCATCATGTTCACATTCGTTGATACGGTTGTGTTGTTTGAAAAACGCCAGACTCGGTAATGATCTTTTTAATGGCCCAGTTGAAGGACGACTTACAAGGGAACGATGCATATAATATAATAACCCCCCTATAAAGAAAACACAGTGCAGCTATGAATCAATAGGTTCCCATGTCATGTCGACTCAAGAAACCAATTCCTAATGGTATAGACAATCGTGCAATATCAATTGTGATTCTGGACAATAAGTTGATTTAATCTTTCTTCAAAGTTAATGCGAGTATTATTAGAAATGACTCGGCAATGATCTTTAATGTCCAATGCAAGGACGACTTGTAAGGGAACGATGCAAAGTATATTACCCCCTACAAAGAAACGCCG
>JAMKCH010023837.1:15000-32189 GCA_023653785.1 Ophioderma brevispina
TCTTACTCAGTTGAATAATTCCCGACACCACCACAAAGCCATTACCAATGACTTGTGGATACATAGAAGAAGGCCTCCATTGGTTTAACTGCAAAGCGTCTTTGTTAACTGTATTTATTCTTTAAAATGCGAAGTCCTTGTTCTCTGTTTAATTAAAGTGGTTTAACCATCAATATCAGGGATAAAGAAATGTGGGAATTTATTATATTAGTTTTTATAAATCAGAAACCTTTGTGTACAATTCCCATTCCTAATTTGAGTAAAAAAAAATAACCAAATACCAAAAAGTGGTATTTGATAATTGTCACCTAAAATTGCATAACCAGTGGGGCCTGGGAGCAGGAGGAACTTTTCACCCTCTCTCAAAGATTAAAATTAGATGACAAAGAGGGAAAAAATGGGGACAAGAGGAACTAGAAAATAAGGGAAGGAAGAAAGAGAGAATTTTGGCCCCCCCCCCCTGGTGGTGCCCCTCTTGAAAAGTAACAAGGGGGACCATGGTTTAGTTTGTTTCCCCCCATGACTGACAATTCTGGTTACGTGCCTGGTCTCCCAGGTGTCCTTAACTTCTTGTTTATATAGAATTCTTTGGATTGCCAAACAGAACTGTACGGTCACACAGTGCCCATATAACGATAACAATTGTTATCACATTTGGGGCGGAGAAGTTGCAAAATTTAGTTTAGATCTCGAGAACTTTTTTATATGCACCCATAAAAAGTCCAATACAGATTAAATGTACTGTTTTAGTAATTAAATACCATAATTGCTTCAAGCCAACCACTTGCGAGTTATGTTAGCAACATGCATCCATTAACAAAGGATATGATTACCTGAATTTTTAAACTTGTGATAAGCCCAAGGAGTATTTTTGGAGATATTAAAATATTGGTTCAATACAAGCTCAATGTTTTCTAAGCAGATAGTATTGCACTTTTGAAACACAGTCCTATATCACCCAACGAAGTTTAACAACACTACGAAAAGTGGTTCCCTTTTGACAAAAACTTCCCACCCCATTTAGTGTAACTGGAGTATTGGTCTAACCGTCACCCTAATATTGTTTTATAACGTACAGATTTTTTAAAATTTCAAAAATCGGATTCCGATTTTTTTCTGGTTACTTTTTTTTACTTTATTATTGCCTGTTTTCAACAGCCATCAAGTTTGGACCTCTTTAATATTAATTTGATCGGTATAGAAACGGTTAAAAAAATGAGAATTTGCCGATACCGATCAGATACCGATAAGGTCATAATCGGCCCGATTTTTTCAGAATAGCCGTCGGATTATTCTCCTACTTGTAGTGGAATATCAACATGTGGATCTATATTTGATTTATTGTGTGCAATTCTTACTTAACCATGTGGAAAATTTCCCCAATTGTGGTTGAGCTACATTGTTGGATGAATTTTTGGAATCTAGTACTACCATTGAGAGAGGAGGCTCTTATAATGGGAGGTTAATAGCAAGTGTCACGATTTTTCTAGCTTTCTTTGTATTGTTCAATCTATTCAAAAGATTTATTATGATTGTGTCGTAGGAAGAATGTTACACCATGGCCAGTGTGGTGGCAGACCGCGCTTCCGAGCTGCGCTACGTTGAAGGAGATGTCCCGGAGTCTAGCCTCCCGAACATGATAATTTTATGTGCTATTTCCTCTGGACAGACCTCAAGAGAAATAGCCTGATTGTGATGAGAATGTCCTTTGGCACCTCAAGTACAACACCACAAACTGCTTTTTGATTTCATTGGTGCCCCGTTTCTATGGTGACAATGCATCTGGGGACGAGCTAATAGACTACCTCTCATTTTTGCGTCCCGGCGATTCCCTCACACTCCCAGCTTTGGATTATACCGTTTATCGTTATTGTGGCCTCCTAGTGACAGTTTGGATTTCTAGGAAACCTCTTCACTATCATGTTATCTTTCGGTAACCGTGTTCTTTCAGACCGTCGCACTATCTAGTTTAGCAAATGGCTTTTCAGACTGCTGATTTTGGTCCCTGACAGGACCGACAGAAATTGCTTTGAGCTTCGCGCTTGGGGCCGTGGATTTACACGAGTTCCTCTGCCGAGGACGTTATTAACTTAAATTAGGCCGTGTACCTACACACCCATCCTCCACAAATAACGCATTTACCGTAGAACCGCTATATTGCAATTCGGCCACCCAATCACGGCAAAGCTTTAGTAACCAATCCACGGGCAACCAAAATTAAAATTGTCTCTATTTGGTTTTTTCCCTCATTCCCATATCCTTCCGCTATTTCTGGCATACCACTCCTATGAAGTATGCCCCGGTATACGTGAGTCCAATGTTTTCTTTTATGTCCAGGACGAAGCAATGGAACAAACGGGTGGATAATTTTTGACTTTTTTCAGCTACGGTGCTCCTTTCTTAACCCATGGCCCTTCTGCTGCATATATACAACTCATTGCAAGGGTTTCTTGTATGGGTCAAATGTCAAATTAAGGATGGTCGAGCTCAAGGCACCTCCGCCCAATAAAATAGCTTTCGAGGAATGGAATCCATAACAAAGATCACGACTCAAGCAGGAAGATTCCGTCGAGAAAACCAGAAGACTATAGTTAGATGCTGTACGTTTTATTCTACTGTTTTTGGTTATTGGCTCCATTAGGAGGGCCATGGAGGAGCACCATATCATGAAATACACATGCATGGGCGGCGCCAGGGGGGTGGCAGGGGGCGACCCCCCCCCCCCCCCCGAGATTTTTCAAAATTTAGGAAAAAACGGGGGTTTTTGGGGGCCAAAAAATTAGGGGTTTTTAACCAAAATGAGTTCATTTTGTACTGTTGTTCGTCCCCCCCCTTGAGGTTTTTTTCGCCCCTCTATGGAGTATGACCCTGGCGCCGGCCCCTGACACACGCCCCGGAGCATCTTACTCAGTTGAATAATTCCCGACACCACCACAAAGCCATTACCAATGACTTGTGGATACATAGAAGAAGGCCTCCATTGGTTTAACTGCAAAGCGTCTTTGTTAACTGTATTTATTCTTTAAAATGCGAAGTCCTTGTTCTCTGTTTAATTAAAGTGGTTTAACCATCAATATCAGGGATAAAGAAATGTGGGAATTTATTATATTAGTTTTTATAAATCAGAAACCTTTGTGTACAATTCCCATTCCTAATTTGAGTAAAAAAAAATAACCAAATACCAAAAAGTGGTATTTGATAATTGTCACCTAAAATTGCATAACCAGTGGGGCCTGGGAGCAGGAGGAACTTTTCACCCTCTCTCAAAGATTAAAATTAGATGACAAAGAGGGAAAAAATGGGGACAAGAGGAACTAGAAAATAAGGGAAGGAAGAAAGAGAGAATTTTGGCCCCCCCCCCCTGGTGGTGCCCCTCTTGAAAAGTAACAAGGGGGACCATGGTTTAGTTTGTTTCCCCCCATGACTGACAATTCTGGTTACGTGCCTGGTCTCCCAGGTGTCCTTAACTTCTTGTTTATATAGAATTCTTTGGATTGCCAAACAGAACTGTACGGTCACACAGTGCCCATATAACGATAACAATTGTTATCACATTTGGGGCGGAGAAGTTGCAAAATTTAGTTTAGATCTCGAGAACTTTTTTATATGCACCCATAAAAAGTCCAATACAGATTAAATGTACTGTTTTAGTAATTAAATACCATAATTGCTTCAAGCCAACCACTTGCGAGTTATGTTAGCAACATGCATCCATTAACAAAGGATATGATTACCTGAATTTTTAAACTTGTGATAAGCCCAAGGAGTATTTTTGGAGATATTAAAATATTGGTTCAATACAAGCTCAATGTTTTCTAAGCAGATAGTATTTGCACTTTTGAAACACAGTCCTATATCACCCAACGAAGTTTAACAACACTACGAAAAGTGGTTCCCTTTTGACAAAAACTTCCCACCCCATTTAGTGTAACTGGAGTATTGGTCTAACCGTCACCCTAATATTGTTTTATAACGTACAGATTTTTTAAAATTTCAAAAATCGGATTCCGATTTTTTTCTGGTTACTTTTTTTTACTTTATTATTGCCTGTTTTCAACAGCCATCAAGTTTGGACCTCTTTAATATTAATTTGATCGGTATAGAAACGGTTAAAAAAATGAGAATTTGCCGATACCGATCAGATACCGATAAGGTCATAATCGGCCCGATTTTTTCAGAATAGCCGTCGGATTATTCTCCTACTTGGAAGTATAGGTGAATACAAAATGTGTGTGTTGCGTATTGTGTGTGTGTGTGTGCGTCCATTTTGCTTGTATCCAATTACTTTTGAGGACCTAACACAAAGGAATTTTTCAAAATATTCCTCAGAAGGTTTTCTTTTGTCCCCGCAAGTATAGGTGAATACAAAATAGTGGGTTTGTGTGTCTTGCACCCAGCAATAAGTTTATTTTAAAGGTCGTGTTCCGTCCGTCTTTTGGACCCCACTGAAATTTACCGGGAAGTAGTATCGATTTTGATATCAGATGAAAAGGCCGTATTTTTTCTCATTTTCGTCTGAATTTTGAGCCCTCAAATCCATTCAATTCCCAGAGATATAAACAAACAACACGAATTAGTGGTTTAACCATCAATATTATCACAGTGTTTGAATAAGGCTTTGCAATGTGCACTAAATGTTTCAACCATCAAAACTGCAAATGTTTTCCCACGGTACTTGATGTGTTGTATGTGCAAGTGCCAGTAGAGAACACAATAGACAAATCGGAACAGGCACCTTTCAGTTTACCAGAATCTCTAAGTCTCTTTTAATTTTGACCATAAAGCTTTGAAAAAAATGGATGGGTTTCACTTCTTTATTCCATTTTTGATGAAGTTTTCATTATTTGTTGTTACTCATAGTTGAATTTACATTGGGGATGGAGGGAATATTTCAGTAAAAAGGGTGTGGAACACAAAGTATACAAGATCCTGCAACTGTTTGACAGACACTTTGTCTGAACCATTTCGTCATGTGATCGAAGGTGGAAAGCTGCCATGTGATACAATGTGTGCGCCATATGTATTAGATGAATTTTTTTTATCTTTCCGTGAGTCCGTTGTAGCTGTTTGAATTAATTATCAGCAGATCCTCCGATTTTAATTATTCCTATTACAATTCATTCATTTGTGGACCCAGTCGACATTTATTTTTGAGCGTAACCATTCACAGGTATATATTACTAGCCAGTTACCATGTCAACCGTGTAAAAAAATCTCCAAATTTATGAAAATTTGGAGCAACTCCTTCAAAAAAATGTGCTATTAGTGCTTTAATTTTTGAACACAGGCTGATGTGTTATAATCAGTAAAGATCAACCTGGGATAACGATAAGTTTTCTAACATATTTTTCACCTTGAACTTTGGTCCCCACAGCCCTATTAAGCACAACTGTGCTTTCGCCATCTGCTGGTTTACCCGTTCCACATCATCCCGTGTCATGCCAAACTTCAACTACAGCAGCTTGGTAAGACATGCTCACAGTAGACCACGAGGGGCTGTACTACTTCTCCATCGTGTTACTCACACCATCTCGACCATCAACCCGATTCTGTCCAACGTGATGTCGGCCAGGTTCCGGCAGGCTTTCCGCAGGACGATCCTGTTTCATGACGTAAGGCAACAACAACCCCCACAAACATCACAGGCTTATTCCACTGTTACACGCTCTTATTCCTTTGATGATACCACTGGTAGGAGTAAATCCTCATGTAATGCAATAGTTGAACGTGCAATAGCTGCCTTTTATACATCTGTGTGCTGCCATTAATTAAGATGACTCAATTTATTATTCTTTGAGTCAGTGGCTCTTGAAGTGGTTCTTCAGGCGACTTTGTCACCTGACAGAATCATTTCAAGCCTACTGACCAAAGACTTTGGCATAATAGTATAATGTGTGATGGTAAATTTCTGACAAAGGCAGCTATTACACCTACAACCTATTTGGCACTCACATGATGAAATGACTCGCCCCTGCTTGCCCCTAACCTTTTGTGATAATTTAAAGAGACAAAGTGCTCCAGTAAATGGTAACCATTTTTACTGTTAAAAAAAAAATTAAAAAATTAAAAGTAACAAAGGTAAATCTTGGATAATTACGTCCTGAGGTTTTTATGCTTAAATCAGTCAAAAATGTACAAAATATGCATTCAAATAGACTACATGCTTTTGAATGGAGGGAACAACCTCTTTTTTACCCAATGTTATTTATACATTTCGAAAATAGAACCTTGTGTCTCTTGATAACCATGGATTTATGAAAGCGCCCAATTCTTATTGATACATAATTTTAATAATTGATTTAAAAACTTTTTATTTGTTTGTTTAACTTTACTAAGTGCGTAAAATTGTTGGTTATTTCCTTTATTTTCCATAACTCACAAAATCCTTTTGTTTTTTTAAAACAAACTTACCATATGTTTTAATTTGGAACATTTCTGTCACAATGAGCATTTAATTAATCATCAATGCCGAGCACGAGTTGTAGTTGTTAATGTCCAATATGTGACTATAGTTTGTCCGACTTAAACTTGAATGGACGTCACTGTAGTACAGCAGTTGCACATATTAGTATTACACAGTGCCATGTACAACCAACTCATAGTATTATAACATATGCACAAAGATGGTATAACTAATATGGGGTCACAAGAGGATGGATTGTTTAACTATAATATGCAACAACAAAAGCTTTGACATATTCTCAAGTTCAGGTGAACAATCACAACCTAAATATTTTTGGGTGAGATGCCTTAGAAATAACTTTTGGAAGTTATTTTGTTGTCAAAAATAATGTAAAAGATGCAAGGGGAAATTTCTTTCTCATAACCTTTAATTCTTGATATTTTTATTTTCGATAAATAATTAAACAAGTTTTCTTAGAGAAGTTTAATTATGATATTTTAGTTGTCCTGTTCAGGTCAACAAACTATGCTACAGAGGTGGCCTTTATAGACAATTCCTCAGTTTGCAAGTGGTGATCAATAGTTTATCAAAGGTGATAATAGTGATCAAGAGTGACAACAGTAATTCAAGTTGGTGGGGGTGGATCAAGTATGGGAGTCCCGGGGGTGCTCCTCGCGCTCAAATGGTTGCTCAAGGTTTGCTCCACGTGGCACACGTATGGCTCACAGTGAGACTGGTGATCAAGTGGTGAACAAGTAGTGATCAAGTAGTGATCAAATGATGAGCAAAGAAGTTCCCAGATCAAGTTACTATTGTTTTCTATACACAGCTAAATTCCTGCTTGTGGTGTATAGTGGGTACTCCATGGGTGCTCCTGATGTTACTGTAGAATACCTTTTCAGAATGCACATTTAGTGGAATACTTAGAAGTTACCTTTGTGTTCATTCTCCTTGGTGTCTGTTAGGTATATGGTAGTCACCCCTATGTGGTTGGGAATGTCCTAGGTAGGCCTACTACGTGCAAATGAGGTCACTAATGTATCCCCTTAGGTGCATAGATTAAAAAAACTACCACCCTTGGGTCCTGTAGCACCAAAGGGGGTTGTGTGGGGTATTCTGGATGGGTAACATTCCATTACATTCCCAATAATGCCCTATTGGGCTGGTGATCCATGTTCGGAACCTACCTTTTTATAGCATCCGCTCCGATTTCCTCTAAAACATTCCTGTTTTGTTCTAATAATGACCCATATCTGGCAGAATGCAGAAGCTGTCATTATTAACAGGAATAGCAACTTGAACTAGCCACCAGTGAATGAATTTTTCCATGCAGTCGTACTTTTCATAAAATTTGAATGCGGGGGCGGGGGGGGGGGGTTCCACAAGACAGTGCATGCCTAGTGATAACAATTTCATTGTGTACGGTGTGGCATTGCACTCTACATTAACTTGACTGCTTGATTCAACATTTGAATCAACTGGAAATGGCTATTCCAGTTAATTCCAACACCGCTCTGGAAGATCCAACTGCAATTGTGGTATGGTTGTCACATTGCACTGCAACATTACACCCATGCATTGATCAGAACCCGATCATGAATTATTCAACATGTATTTAATACCCCCATATGGGAGGCATTCAATCCCGCGTTGTCCTTTATATGTTGTTTGGATTCCCACTGTTTTTATTCTACACTTAAGGTGTTTGGCTTATAATTTGGTTTCTGATGGAGTACACGCAACCTACTCTAATAAATTCGTAATTGAGCAAGCGTGTATTCGTTTGCGATTTTTAGCTTCACCAAAATACATCATGAGCAATTTCCCCTCTGCGTTTACGCGAATTTTGTAAAGTGTTCAAAAAATTGCCGTAGAACTACGATGTGTGCGAACGTGTTGCCTAAGAACGTGCCTGGTTAATTACGCGTCTCACATTTCACGCACCCTTTTTTGTTTTGCCTGCGTTGACATATCGGCTTAAAATAACGCAAGATGCAGCGTCTCTAGTGAAGGCGGAAATGTTCCCTCTAAAAATGTCCATTTTTTTGACGATTTTCAGGAACTAACATTGGGTGACACCATTTTTTTGACACCACCGTATTTTCAAGTATGCACTTTAGACCTTACACAATGTGAAAATCAGAAAAAACGATCGGCCCCTCATGTTACTTTTTTTGGGGCACTTTAGTAACGGGGGCATCTCTTGTTCCCATAGAGTTTGTGCCGTGGTAAAATAATGTAAAATTCTGAGCCAAAAACTACTGTACTTTTGTGAAAGTCTTTTCTCAAAAACGAATATTGGTAACCATATTTTTTATTTCAGATTTTGTTATCACACAAAGTGAATGTACTCTACATCAAATTTAAAGAAATTCTTCGTCCCTTTAAAATCATGATGGCCAACACCTTAAGGTCCATTCATTATTTCACTGCATTGCATTGACAATGAGATAGACAACACCATCTCTGACTCAACACAGCAGCAACCCAGTGTCAATTGCATTGTGCTCTGCCTTGTTGGGCTATTTTTAGTCAGAGATGGTTTTTCATCCATTTTTCCACTGCAACTTCACTTGCAGTGAAGTGAAAATATAACTGGACTATGTAAATCAATTCAATAAGTAACTTGTTTCTTTTTTGGTTTTGTGGAAGATTTTTGGTTTTTCCCAGAAAAAAATAAAGTTACTTTCAATTGTATCATACCATTATATTTATAATAAGAGCATGCATATATAAATTCCACATCCCATTTGATTCATCTCATTGATTAGAATTTGTGATGTGATTCCTTACCTCTTTGTTCTTTTTGAGAACTTCACACATGGGTTAAAATTATACTGGGGTTCAGTAAAAAGAAAAAAGGTCCAAAACCCCTCTAACTAGTTCACCAGGATTCCTGGAGCATGTACATTAGAATTTGTTGTTGAATTTTGTTACTGGAGATTTTTTGGTCATTGTCTATAAAATCAGAATTTATCTCATGGTGTACAAATTTAGACCCTGGTCTCCAATACTGATAGGTTGCATCGACTGACCCAGGTGACCCGTTGGACCTTATTTTAACCTGGCAGTTTGCAACTTTATTATACAAAATTGATTCCTAGTGCGTGGTAATAGTAAATATAATCACAATGTCAAAAAATTTTGACTGTTTCCTTATTTCACGAGGCGAAGCGAGTGAAATGAACATTCCAAATTGAGCAGAGTATATATTTTTTACTATTCCACAAACATAGGCATTCAATATTTGTTTTATATAACGATACAAAACAAGTAATTTTTGTTCTGGCCATTGAATAACTTCTATTCAATGGCTCCAATCGTTAATAATACCAGCCATTATTTTTAGTGAATCAAATCCATGATTTTTATTCTTATAAAAGATGCATGGCCATCTTTTAATGTCAACTATGAGGCATAATTTTAACCTTTGCATGCCACAGGACATAATTTCAAAACAGTAAATTTCTATCTAGCATTCTGCCGGAGTCCCACCATATGGGGATAGGTTCCATGTGGTTCCACTCACTTTGTGGTCACATCTTTGGTAGCTTGCAGTCATTTTGTATTGGGCCAGTCAGATGGGTAAACTATTGTCCACTCTTTTCTCCTAAATTGTAAACCACATGACCAAAAAAATGATCTTTAAAGGTAACCGCATTTTTAGTGTACTTTGTTGCTTTTAAAAAATGAACCCTTCACATGCAAATAAAATATCATGGTATCGTAAATATCATTTGCACACGTAAACTCTCATACACGTTTAAACCACATTAAATACCTGCTTGAAGAAAAAATTCTTCAAAATCAACAGAATGTGCAGATGTAAATGCCCTTCAATTCACTATATTTTTTCAAAAATACTATAATTCCTCGTTAACTTATATTATTATTGTTCCCTTTTAATGCTCAAATAGATTGGTATATAAGAAACTGGTTGACAATGTTTATATTCTACTTTTTTACCATTGCTGTTGATATTTTCTGTTTTTTTTAAAAATGTGTATTTATCAGGAAATTGTTGTCATCATTGCAAGGTGCACTTTAAAATCAAAGTATGCCTAGTTTTATAAGGAACCTTTTTCAGGGTCCTCATACAACTGAAAGTTGTATGAGCTCAACACGGTCCTGTATTCTGTTGGCTGCCATATAAAACATTGTGACTGATTGTTATGAAACTTTGGGCACCATTGCCCTATGGCTATAGGATGAACCTATAAGCAAGTGATGTGTCACTTTACAAGAAGTTTTTAAAGGTCCATGGTCCTCATCCCTAATAGGGACCCGGGACATTATTTTGTGGAAAATGTGCCTGTGCCGCTTTAAAATCGGGTTATTAAACATTCGGAGGTGAAGTGCATAAAGTAGCTATTTGTTACGGGGGTTGGTTTTCAAGTCCTCGGCTCATGTACTGTTCTGAATTATGGACCATAGGTTTTGTGTTGTGAAATCACTGTGGAATCAGTGGTTCTTACCAAAGTTAGCCTGAGCCATTGGCGTAGCAATAGTTGTACGGTATTCTAAAGTGCAACTATGGCGCGAATAGGGGACATCTTTGTTGTCCCACATTTACACAACCGGTAACATGTTATTTAATATTCATGAATAATAAGGTCCCAAAGGTCCAATGTAAGGTTATATTGGGTCACCTCTGCCCACAACCACTGAAACACTATGGACAAGCACAAGATCTCCTCAGCCAGCTACTAACCTGAGCTGCTCTCTTTGACCCTCGCATTAGGCGCTCAATCAGGTCTCACGACCTTGATGTGAAAATCCCAAGGTCCCAACCTGGCCTCCCACGAAATAATATCTCCCATTCTCTGTAGGCCTATAGAACGCTCTTCCTGCTCATGTAGCATCAAAACAGGACTTGCAGAGCTCTCAAAATGGAGGTTAATCGCTATCTTGGCAACCAATCCGTCAGCATTCCTAATTAGATAACTGCTGTTAATGCCTTGATTTAGATTTCAGCCCTTGACAAAATGAGCCTGGATGTTTGTTGCTGTTTCTCAGTTATTGAATAAATGATGAGGAAGCATATGCTTTCAGAGGATGGGGGCTTATTTTATAGAAAAAAGAAGTCACGATATATTGGGTCAGTGGGTAGGCGGTTGAGATGGGCTTTAAGGATCGAAATTTCACATGTGGTTTTTGTGATGAATTCAGCGCTTGCTGCTTTGGTATTTTTATTGTCGAACCATTCCCTGTTAGAATTCTCGAATGTGCCTGCACACATAATCATTAATGTGAAGTTTAAATTTGGATTGGCTGCATTTTTTCTTTACACGGAGGATCTAGACTACTTTGTTACTTGTGCAAATACTTTATAGTAACAATGTAGGGTTTTTGAATTTATGACATCCAGTGGGATGAAGTTTTTATTACATTTAAATGATGAAGAAATGTTTATAAAATAAAATTGGGTAGGCATCTTAGATAGCTTATCGTGACACATGTTTCTAAATATTAAATGGTAATTTGTCATTGTGAGTATGATACTCGAAAGTCAACACCCTGGAAGTGACTGATATTTACCACATTTTTTTTCATTATGAAATCAATAGTATGAACTAGAAAGGCATTTTGCTTATAATAACGATTGGCAGCAGCAAGGGGGTATAGGGGGTGGCTTAGTATTCTAGTAACTAGGATATTCTAGGGAAACTGATCGCATTGTTTAAAACTGAGCAGGAGTTGTTTTCTTGGACATAGGTCAGAGGATAGTCCCGTCAGACCAATAGCGGTTGAACTTTACACGTACAAGTAACATACGTCCACCAAATATAAAGAAATTACTAAAGAATTTTACAAAAATCCTCTCGGGGATTCTCAGTTTGTGAGATGGAAAGGATCAAATTCAGAACTGATGCCAACACTGAGATAAAACAAATTCTTATGTGTCAAAATGTTGATTCTCATGTGTCAAATTTTAATTATTGAAAAAATGTCACTGGTGACGTCATATCAAATTTCTTAATTTAATTATTTTTTTGAAAAAGGATATCAAAAATCCACACATAACATTTTTTGTTGAGAAACTTTAAACTCTATGTAGTGAAGAATACAGCTACAGAAGTGTAAAAATAACTGTCATGGGGTGAAATTTAAGACTAATGTATTTTCTTTTTTTAAAAGTTTCAATTGATTGTGAGAAATTAATGACGAAGGTACGTCCTTGTACGTTTTCTTCTGGACTGGATAGTGGAAAGGGGGGGGTAATGGGAATGTGTGGCCCAAAAGAGTTCACATTTAGGGTTCTGATATTGGTTACAAATTCTGAAAAAGAAGGTGCTTTTGCATTAATTTGTGTGAATATTGATCAAATTTTGCTCACAATTTTGAACAATAATTTTTCAAAGTCCAGCCCATTAGTTTATATTTTGGGTGTCGTCCTTTCTAATTTTGTATATTTGGGTTACGCTTTCAGAATCCCTTCCTGGCCGTACATCCCCACTCAACACCAAATCATTACCACCCTAGAAACTTTGTATGCTGGAAGATTAAGTCTTGTTAGATTGTCAAAATTAGGCTTATTTTGAAAAATATTATTTGTAATGGAATCACAAAGCTATTGACCATTTGAGTCTCATTTGAAAGTTCCAAATAAGGTTGGTGGTTGGTTATGTTGAATGGCGCCTTCAACTTACTAGGGATGTTGCGCCAAAAGGAGTAATTCTTAAAAATAATGGCGTCAATGCGGTAAAAACATCGTTGTTTACGTAATTCTATTCATATGTAGACAATGTGAACAGGTTGTTAACTGCGTTCCACTGCTGAATCTTGCAACTCAAACACAAGAACGGTATCGTTACGGAGCCACCAGCCGCCTTTCCCAGGATTTCCTCCAAGCCTTACCATTTCCCTCCAAGCCCATAGTCGCTGGAAATCCGAGCGTCAGTATGCTGGTAGGAATAATTCTGGTCAATCAAGGTATCAGGCCAATACCATATGTCCCCGTTAGTTCACTCAGCTGCCTCCGGCCTCGGTCCAAATCTCGAGTCGCTGGGAACTAGACCGTCTCCAGCCTCGCATCAAGCTCGAGTAACTGCTGGGGGGGTAAATGCAGCGGTAAACGCCATGGCTGGGACGACACGGGTAGGCCTAGAAATTCAGAGCATTTAAACCGTGCTGGAATGACACTGGTAAGCCTGAGCTATCCGTCTGGTGACACGTGGAGGGTGGGGGTTTTGGCTGCCCCCGCCCGCGAACACATACTGTACCGGTTTTACGGGCCTTAACCATACAAGTCCAAGCGGAATCTTCATGTCAGAGATCCAACATGGCAACCATCATATGTTAATGCGGTTTTAAGGTTGCAGTCCAAGGTCGTATAATGTCTCTGCGGTCAAGTTTGAAATCTGTTCCAGAAAATTTGGATCTGGGAGATTATCTCATTACATGACGATGCCATGTGTATAGAGTAATATTGGAAAAAAAAGGTCCGCTCGTGTAGGACTAACCTTGGTTTAAAGCTGGGTCTAAAGTTAGTCTCCTTTTGAGATACCAGTTTTAAAAGCTTAGGTCTCCTATCTTTGCTAAAAATTGGAAATGTCTCTTCTATCTGGTTCCATGATGTGTCTAAAATAAGATTTCCCTGCAATGAACCAACACAATTTTTTGGTAATTTCAGGTGCAATATCAATACCTTCAAAGTATCCCCATTTTTAGGTCTTCTTTACTTATTTATTCCATACCAGCCAGCAGGTCGTTCGCATATTCTGTCCCGGGATTCTGTTCTATCTTGTTTCGAGTTATTTAACTAAAGTGCAATACTATGTAAATACTTCTTCTTCTTATCATGTCCAAACACTGTGGTTCTCAAATATGATCCAGCCAGAGAATGGGTACAACGTCTGGCTGCTTCACTGAATTCCGCAAGGTCCTTATTTGTGCATTGTTGCTCCAGCAGTTGGGCAGACCAAGAGGTGTTCCATTGTCTGTGGTCGTTCACAACCACAGGTAGTACCTGATCTGCTTCCAGATAGCCCCACTTCTGCAAGGAAACCTTAGATCGGCCAGTTCTGGTTCTCAATCTATTGAGGCATCGCCATTCACGCCCATGAGGAGTCAGCTCCAGGTGGGAGTGCTCACCAGGTTCAATACCTGATAGATTTTACTTGGTTGATGCAAGTCTTTCTTTCCACAAGGCGACTCTCTTACCTCCTTAGAGACTGTTTCAAGAGGTTGGACTTTGCTTAAAGCAATATTGGCACATTTTTTGAAGAGCGCCCCCAGTTTTCAAATTTGATAGTTTTGCATAGGGCACAGTTACGTTAGGTAATTGTCTAGGAAATTACACCTGCGAACGAGATGCTAAAAAATGCGTATTATCACAAAATAAGGCGATTTTGTAATTAACTTTTGGGATCCCAGATTGACTAAAGGCAGAGCTGGAAATGCTACGTTTATGTCCGTTTTTCAGCAGCCGTTGAATTATTATCGGGGATCCCCGATAATAATTATTCTAGTACAAAATTCCTTCGTTTTGTGACACATAAGATTTTCGAGCTTAACCATTCACGGCTATAGTTTACTAGCCAGTTACCAATGCAACGTGTAAAAATTCCAAATTTTTGAGAAATTGGGGGCGCCCTTCAAAACTCAAGGTGGGGCTAATATTGCTTTAAGAAACTCTCTATGGATTAAATACTATACGGTTCTTCTTTATTTTTCTGCATCTTTTTGATTATTGGGATTGGGTTCATTTTATTATGTGCTAAATTATTTCAATCTTTTTAAATATTGAACATCATTTTATATATTTATTTTCTGTGTTATAAAATTCTGCAATTCAGCTTTAGGCTGCAACTTGATATTTTGTTACCGCACTTTTCCACAGAGGGACATAATATTAAGCCCCAGAACCTAATGCTGTGCGAAGAGGGCATATTGTTAAATGCCATGATGCCCGACGTTGTATTAGGAGGAACTGGGAAGAAAATTAATGACCTTTTACCCTGAGCTTATTAGTGGTCCACTGTGGCTCTTATTACTGTGTATATGACCTTGCCTTTACAGATCATGACCCCAGAAGTGACCTTTGAACCCTAAAGTAAGCATAAAGGCTGAACTCAGATATTAGGCATATAAACTTTTGCGTATTAACCCTCGTTGGCCCTCCCCCGGCTTGCTAAACCCATTTTTGTTGGTGCCAAATGTTGAAATGTAATTGTTCATTTGACCTTTTTCTGATCTTTTCATCCAAACACAAACATCCACTGGTATAGGTAAGAATACAGGGTGGATCCCAAAGTGATGGATGGGGGGGGTGTGCAACCACCCCCTTTGGAAGAGAAGGACCAACATGCCTAACACAGACAGCACAGGAACATCACAGACACTGATTTGTACCAATAGATAAGCTATGGTCCTCCGCTTCCATTGATACCAAAATGAATACCAACTGGCCTAGCATACATCAATGACGTCCATAAAAAAAGTTCGCATTCAAGCAAACTGCCATTTTACATGACTACACGTGAAAATTCAATTTTCGCCAAAAAGGTTAGAAAACCAGATTTTCATGCGTTTTGAACTCTACGTGCTGGGAATGACTAGTTTATCTAATGACAGAATTTAGAGCGTAGTGATAAGGTTTTTGAGTCGCTATAATGGCGAAATATCAATTTTCCAACCCGTATATCAGTATTTTCGTACATTCCTCAACATATGACGTCGTCATAATGGGGATGTTGGTACTTCTTTTGGTACCAATGAAAGAAGAAACTCTAAGCTAATCCTTTATTACCAAATTTACAGGAACCAGGTGTTCAGTAACGAATACAGGGGGTTGTATCCCCCCCTTCGGCAGTTTGTTACAACAAAAAATGGCTCAGGTGGATGAGGGTTAATTAAAAATTAAACTAAAGTGAGTTGCCTAAAATGCTCAATTCAAAGTATTTCGCCTGATTAGCGCTTTACCTCAATTACTCCTCTCCACCCAAGTGTTAAATGGGTACCGTCATTATTCATGTCGGAAGGTAACAGACTCGCTGTAGAGGAAAGGTGTCAGCGAGCCCCCTACACAACATTATATGGGTTGATTCTGGCTCAATTGCTTCGAAAGAGAAATGGGCACCCTTTCCTGTGTATACCGGTCCGTCCCCTTTACCTTTACAACTGAATTAGTTTGAGGTCCATGTTTTACAAAATGTCCAAGATGTTTTCCATCGGGAATGATGGGCATTCACCAAACTTGATCAGAATAATCCTTGAGGGGTGGGTCATATGGGTGTTCAGTGATTGTTCATGGGTCCTTGTTATTAAGTTCATTTTAGGTCACTGCCCAAAAATCAATGATTTGCTTGACTAGAAGGGAATGGTTTGACCTTTCCATTGCAGTTTTCTCAAATGATCCTTTATACCTTGTTCATGTAGTTTGATTTTTTCATAATTGTGTGGTGACTGGTAGAAATGTCTTTCCGAATTCGAGTTTATACCTCAAATATCATAGCCCTGGTGCTCTAGTAGAAGTGACATTGTACGGCGATTGTATTATTTTGTTATCTATAGTCTGGCATATCTGAGCAAATTTCAGGCTACTTTACTGGGACATACTTCACGTCAAGGCATGACTCTCACACCTCGATTTGTTGGCTACCCGGTGACCTTGCACTTTGAGCGTTTTGAACAAGACTATATGGGGTGTTCTTGATTTTGAGATCAGAGGTCCCATGTAAATCCATTTAATAAGGTCATTGGTTGAAAATGCTTTAAAATTGACATTTCTCAGGGGAAATGATTTAGAGGTTAACTGTGCTGCTGTTTGAGGTCTTGATAACTT